>JANAVB010013086.1:0-43546 GCA_029216955.1 Iris pallida | reverse complement strand
TGCAGGTTCTCTCCTCTCTCAGAGGGTAGTAGTAATCAGAATTCTATGGAGAAAAACTCTAAGTGTTCTTTAACACAACAGAGTAGTGAGCGTGTTCTTTAACACAACACTAGTACTTTTTAGTACGCGTGGGTTCTGTTACTTTAAACATAGAGAGAAGAGAAGAGCCATTGCCAGAAGAGTTCGCCGTCTTCCGAGGAGTCAGAAGAGCAGGAGTGTTCCAAGGTTTTCCGTCAACCTTGCTGGTTCCTGGAAGCTGTTCGCAGAGGGCGAATAAAACTTTGAGCAACGGTGATAATTCACCCCAATTCCATCTCTCGCCTGTCATCCTTCTGTTGCCTTTAGCAGTTCTGTCAGTATCTTCTTTTAGAAGGCACTACTGCCAGTTTGCTACGATCACGAAAATCTCTTTAGATTATTCGTGTATTACGATATCTTTTTAGATCTCGTAATTTGCAGAATCCTTCTGGATCTCTGTTGCAAAACCTTCTTTAAGGAATTGCATTTGAAACGTTGTCTTTACAACTGTTTCAGTTTCTGTATTTTTCATCGAAAAGCGTGTCCCGGCGTTCCCGGCAATAACATAGATATATGGTTAGAATAGAAGGTTGTGATTTTGCTACCAATGCATAGATTGTTTATAGAACAAATAGTTTTAATGTGCAAACCAGGGGTGGACGCAATAATTTAGGAGAGAAGGTCAATCTCAAATGTAAAAAAAATCCAAAAAATAAAAAAGGAGCATGAGAGGAGACGAATCACAAATAGATGATCTTGTTATTTCGTAAGAACTGAGCACGTGAGTATCAGCCAAAAAAATTCAGTAGGATCAGCTGATCTCACTTGCTTTTTACTGTATCCGCACATCGCGCAAACTACATAGTTAGATGAGTATTATGACGGATGTATATCACAGGTCAGAGTTACGGGCTTAAATTTTATCTTCGGCTTTTGGTAGTCGTACTGATTAATTTGGTTGCCGAACTTATTTAATGTGGGCCTGATCTTACTAATTGCCGAAGTTTTAGATTGCATTTATTAAATTGATCTGTAGCCTTAGAAATAATGATAAAGAGATGGGTTCTTTCTCCGTATTAAATATGTTTGTAATTTCTTCTAGAAATACAAAACATATGTTCTTAAAGAAATACAAGTATCCCTCCAAAAAAAAAAAAAAACAATTTGAGCATAGTTCAGTACGCAGAAAGTTTGATATCGAGTCAGCACCACTGTAATTTGGATCAAGAGGTTGAGAGTCGTGAATTTTTGTTTGTTTGTTTAACTGCATCACCCAATTCTAAAGTAAGAGGATGCACCCAGACGTTGATCTAGTCATCTGGGCTTACATGCTTGTGGTTTCAAAATGTAAAGTCAAAATCAAGTTTGGGAGCGTGTATAATTAACGATGCCTAACAAATTCTATGTAAGACCAGCTTGAACATAAACGAGAGTGAGGGCGGATATGTTATTTCTAAAATAAGTGTTCTAATTACATGCTCTCTTCTATGCATACAATTTTTAAAAAATTTATTTAAATAACTAAATAATTATGGTTATAAAAGATTGTATGCATAGTAGAATATATAGTACATGGTTGAAACACCCATTTTAGAGACAGAATATGTTTCCAACAAAAACTCATCAGCAAGCAATTGCAGAACTCTAGTTGGGCAAGCTAAGTTTGAGTAGATATGTAATCAATAGTTGCATCAAGTGCCCCATGAGCAGGATTTTGCGTATTATCAGAAGTCAGAGTGACTTGTTATGACAAGTATAAAATTTTCAATCATTTCATGTCTCGATCTTTTGCTTGGATGAGTTGACAGCACACTTTGGACTAGAGAAACAAAACAAAACATACATACAGCACACTTTGGACTAGAGAAACAAAACATACATTAATTAAGAAAGAAAAATTAAGTTTACAACCAAATAGATTAAAACTTATTTATTGGCTCCCCTCTCTCCCCTACTCTACATGGGAGAGAGGACCTAATTGACAATCGCTATCTATGCGATTGTAAATAGGCTATAACACAATTAGTTAGTAATTCTAGCATTGCTCTTAAATTATGAATAGCAACTCAATATTATCGTTATAGGTTGATAACTAAAAATTAAGACTATTGAGTGAAGTGTTTCTGGTACTTTATCAATGCTTTTACAATCTTTTCTTCTCTCTTTCAAAATTAAGACTATTGAATGAAGTGTTTCTGGTACTTTATCAATGCTTTTATAGGTTGATAACTAAAAATTAAGACTATTGAGTGAAGTGTTTCTGGTACTTTATCAATGCTTTTACAATCTTTTCTTCTCTCTTTCAAAGTTTGGAATAAAGACTTCATTATTATTGTTCGAGATAATTTAGCAAATTTCTCCATTCAAAATGTATAAATCAGGATATACTTCCACTTTAAAAAAAAATTAGCACATACTCATATTCTATGTGAAACAATCAAATTTTTGTTTAGAAAGTGGAGGTACAAAAAGTTTAAACGTTCCGTTCAAAGAATGAAACCATTTAATATATTTTATTTTATTTTAATAATGGAGGCATGTGCTAGTTTTACCGGAAAGTCGAGTTTGGGTGGGCTGGAGTGGACTGGGGTGAGCTAAGTGTGGACTAATTCACTTGAAAAAATTTCATAAAAATTATATACATGAAGAAAACCCCAAAAAAAAAAAAAATTGCAGTGGGCAGCCTCCTATGTGGGTATGCCCTTACTAGTTTATACATTTAAATGGAAACTTTTGCTAAAATATTTTTTTTTGTTGTTGTTGATGCTGCTATTTTTTAGCTTATCCCCATCCTCAATTGAAAGCACCACATTCGATGCTATTTTAAATAGCGCAGGCTATGTTTTGGTATATCATAGTATGCTTTATGTAAAAGAAAATTTAAATTTTGTTTGGTAAAATATTTTTGTTTTTATTTTTTAAGTTGTATTTTATGGACTGTTTGCTTTCCTGAGCTACTTTAACGTAGGGGTGAGCATTATTCGATTTTGGACCGAAAATCGAACCGAACTGAACCGAATAAGAGATTCGATTCGGTTTTAAAAAAATTCAGTTCGGTTTCGGTTTTGAAAATACTAATTTTTCTTATTCGGTTTCGGTTTCGGTTTTGAGTTTCGGTTTCGGTCCAAAACCGAAAACCGAATAAATTTTTTTTAGTTTATATTATATATAATTATATATATAGGGTCGTTCTACAATACATCCGCTGGAAATGGATGTATCGATACATCCGAAATCTGGACCGTTGGATGTTGATCCAATGGTTCGGATTGAATAATAGTGTAGAAACATCATTTAATGCTGATTTAGACTTTTGACCTGTTGGTAACTTGCTTTAGCAGGTCATTCTTCACTTTAATTTTTTCAATGAACACCCTAAATTAATTCATATTTACTCTCTCAAAAGTCCATCCAATTTAATATTTCGTATTATATTTTTTTGGTTACAGGCCGTCGTGGTGGTGGTGTTGGTGGGTGTGGTGGAAAGAGAAACAGAGATGAAGATGGAAATAAGAATCGGTCCGGATCGCGTCGAACGTCGTCGAGCCCTCCTAGAACAACGAGGAGTACCAGCTGCGCCGTGAAGAATCGGTTCGCTTCGCGTCGGACATAGTCGAAACCTCCTCGAACAAGAAGTATTAGCGGCGCCGCTCTAATTTTACTGTCCATGTCATTGTCAGAAATCTTATTTTTCATCTAATAATTTAATATTTTGTTAATAAAGCTACATGTCACGGTGGTGGTTGTGAACTGAGGAAAACCTGCTTCTGAGGTCGGGCGGATCATCTTGTCACATATTTTTAAAAAAAATCTGTATTGATCGGACGAATTTTTTTTACTTTTCTAATGATAATATTTCGAAGAGAATATTTTATTTGGACGGTGAACGGCCATTCTCTTTGCTTTTAACACGGAGAATGGCCATTCTCTTTGCTTTTAACACGGCGAATGGACGAAGAATGGCCATTCTCTTTGCTTTTAACACGGCGAATGGACGGAGAATGGCCATTCTCTTTGCTTTCTACACGGCGAATGGACGGAGAATGGCCATTCTCTTTGCTTTTAACACGGAGAATGGCCATGCTCAAGGAGAATGGCCATTCTCCGTTACTTTAACATGGAGAATGGCCATTCTCCGTTCTTTGAAAACGGAGAACGGACACTCTCTGTGCTTTTAACAAAGTATGGTATATTTAGGACTGAAAATGTTCAAGTATCTCATATTTTTTTTACCAAATATTTACAGTATTTTTAATATCATTTACCATAGTACATTCATTTTATATTAAATCATTTTCAAGATAATCCGAATATCATTTTATCAGGCTTCCACTGTATGGCTGAACAAAATTTCTTGCGAATGTTTGAATATAATTAACCTACTATCAAAGAGAATTTTTCTTACATTACATTATGCCTTACACTGGCATCGACTTCATACTGATGGCATCGATGTACTGATGGCAATAACAAAGGATGAACATGCAGGATTACAATTATGTTTCCGCAATAACAAGGGATGAACATGCATGATTACAATTTTGCTTCAGCAATAACAAGGGATGAACATGCACTGGCATCGAATTCATACTGATGGCATCGATGTAATAATTTTTTACAGAAAGCAAAACACTTACAATCAAATAAAGTTTCAGTGATCCCAGGAATGCATCCGTAATGAGGCCACCTGTAAACCCTAGCAATGCACCCAGGACTCACGAAATCTGTGATGGGCATCTGCAAATCAAAGGAATACACCAAAATATCAATATCATCTATCAAGGCCAACTGCCAACCAAATAAACGCTTCAACCAAAAAATCATAATCAAATTAAGTATACTTCATTCCAAGTCCAATAAACTGCATAATTCACGTTACAGTAATCTGTCCAATCCACGTTAGTAATTCAACATAGAACCTGCATAATTCACAATACAATAATCCAAATAATATCAGACCTACTCTAAATTCAAGACCATATTACATTTTCAAATAAATTACGAACTATGCACTGAGTACAAGCGAAAAGTTTAGTCTTACAATATTTCAAACACAAAATTTAGTTTGTCCGCCATGACCAACAAATATTCAGAACAATATTACAAGTCAAATATTACTTTCACATTGAAATAAGAGACATTCAAAACTCAAAAGATGAATCTTCATAGACGTCTCCATCTTCTTCTTCTTGTTTCTTTTTTTTTCCTACTTCTTCTTTCTCAAAATATCCTTCACCTACACCTTGAGGGACGGATGAAGAAAAATTATAGTCAGTATTGACTCACTTTATAGGTAGAAATGACATCCAGAAACATAAATAGAAGTATCAAAGTGATGGCTAGCATTAAAGTGTCAATGTGCACAGTCTATATTTTTACATAAGATTTTGGGCTAGCCCCATTTACCTTCTTCACGAGGGAAGGAAAATCTTATTCTTGGTCAGCAAATTCAACCTCTATCTGGTTAATCTTATCCAGAATCAATTTCTGGTTGTCGGATATAGTCTTCATCTCTTTGAAGACATTCTCAAAGTTTGCAGCAACAAAATTGTATAGATCATCAACCCTGTCCTTAGTGTTTTTGATTCCATAAGTTGATGGTTTTCCAGATGTTGATGGTTTGCTTGCAGCTGCTGCCCGTTTTCCAAACATTCGAGTGAAGGTTAGTTTTCTCATGGGGCCTTTGTTTTTAATATAAACATCCCCTGCTAAGCTTGGGACAGAATGTTTATTAGCCATCGAGCATACAAATCCTCCGAAAGGGAGAGCTGTCCTTGCAGTTGGTTTTCCCACGAGATGCATCATTCTACTGAACATGTAGGAACCTATATCCATCCTTTTTTTCTTCCCCATATAATAAAGAAATTTTACTCCTCGGGATGGATGGAAAACTCATGTCCAGTAGGGTTGAGTGTTTGAGATACGTAGGCATGCAACAATTTATACAAAGTTTTTAATTGATCTTTGTATACATTTTGAGGGGTCTTGGCACCCATTGAAACACCTGTAATCTCATGAATTGCATCCGTCATGGAAACATTATCAATATCTTTCATATCAAACTCAGGAACTGGATCAAATTCATAAAATTCGTTGATGACAGCAACATTTACCCTAATCAGTTTCCCTCTCAGAAACACCAGTGGTTGATCCTCTTCTTTTCTTTAATTTCAGCCGGAAGATTTGAGTAAAATTCTCTTACTATTGTTTGGGAGATTTTCTCAAGACAGGATTTGTTCAGTTTTTCCAATTGATAGAATTTCAATATATCCAGAAAAGCTTCGTCTTCGACATCATCCATCTTAATTGATCTTTCAGGCATAACAGCCTTTTTCTTGAAATATTTAATGTATATCTCTTTTTTTAGAGTCTTTAAATTTTTTTACCTCCTCTCCAGCCTGGGACTTATCTGATGATTGCTCTTCCTCTTCATTTTCCTCTTCTGATGAGGATTCAAAATCCACAGAGTACGCTGATGACTCTGTATCCGTTGCCACCTTAGCCTTCGCTTGAGTACGCCTTCGATCTTCATAAGTTGAGTCTTCCGACGACTCTGTATCGAAGATAGATTTTCTGGTCTTTGTCGAGCAATGAGTGTTTTTAGCCTTTTTTGCACGTGGCTTGGCTGCCGCCTCCGCTTTCATCGTCGCTGCCGCCGCCGCTGCTTCCGCCGCTGCCCTTTCGGCCTCTGCCCTAGCGACCATAATCTTGGTTTTTGCCGCCCTTGCAAGTTCTGCCCTTCGGGCCTGTATCGCATCCCTTCGTGGATCCTTCCCCTTCGGCGACGGTCGTTGTTTCTTCGGCGGCATTTTGATTAGAAGAGGGTTTGGGAGAGGGTTTGGGAGAAGGAAGAGGGTTTGAGAGAAGAAGAGGAAAAGTTCGACCGTCTTATATGACCTTGGAAAGTGGAAAAATTAGAATAGTTTTGAGTCTTAAATTAAATTTATTACTATTATTACTAGTATAAGACGGTCGAATTTATTACTATTAAATTTAAAAAACTACTTTCCAAAATTAAATTTATTACTATTATTACTAGTATATATCCATGTGAAATCACTACATAAACCTTTGGGATTTTGAGACCTTAATTTTAAAAAATTATTTTCCAAAATTAAATTTATTACTATTATTACTAGTATATATCCACGTGTTCCGTATAAATTATTGAAAAATTTGGCAGAAAAAACGTGGTGGAAACATATTTATTTAAAAAAATTGACAACATATTTAAGAATGTGAAGTTTAAGACTCAATATTTCCATTTTACGAATATTTGATTAAATTTTTGAAAATAAGAAGACTATGTACTTGAAAAGAGTAAAATTGAAACACTCAATGTTGTCCTCTATTTTACTTTGTAATCATATTTAAGATGGATTTGACGGCAAGATTGACGCTGGCAGCATAATCAATTTTATGACGTAACAAGTCATTGATGGGGATATCGTCGCTGATATATTGATTTGACGTAAAAAGATTTGTTAATTATAAAGAGCAATGCTATAGTTAGCAAATGGGTGTAAGTTGTAAGAAGGTTGTAAAAGTTTGATTGTAACCGAAACCAAATTGAGTTAACAAAATATTATATTCATTAAATCCCAACTTCGTCGCCGGAACATTCTCCAGAGAAGTATACAAGAGGAGGACAAAAAACTGTAAAACACGGAAAAAAAAAAAGGGTCTAGCCCTCACTGGCCTCCCGGAGGATCTCCGCAAAGTCCTGCAGGGTGCCCACACCCGCCCTATGGCACAGGCGGCAAAATGCTTCCCTCTTCTCCAGAGAATCTCGTTCCTCCGGAGTGATCGGCAACAGGTCAAAGTTTGGCGCCGGATGAAGAGGTCGAGCGATGACCTCCAGTGACAACCCGCAGGCGGTCAGAAAGTTCGCAGCCGCTGCCAGCCAGTCATGGGCCGGAGGCGGCGCAGAGGGTGCTCCATGCGAAGGGGCTCGGCGACGACTGGAAGAAGGCTCTGGCAATGGTTCCCAACCAGATGATCTTTTTGGAGCCATGTTAAATGTGCAACCTATTCAGATGAATGGGGACCCCTATGTATATATATACACGTTCCTAACCGACTCTTCCTATTCCTTATTGGAAGTTGGGATATAATGTTAAAGTTACAACCAAATGCTTACAACACTCTTACAACCTTCACCCATTGCTGACATGTGGGCCATGTCATCAATGGGTGAAGGTTGTAAGAGTGTTGGAAGCAAGCATTTGGTAGTAGACTATAAGAGACATTATTGATGTCTTATTCCAGGCTTAGTTGGTTGTGCTGTTTGGCTTTTACATGGAAGGCCTAGGTTCGAGTCTGGTGTTTGGGTTCTGTAGAATTTTTCTATTGTTAACATTTTTTGGGTGCTATTATATGCTTTTAACTTAGTATGGAACAATTTTTGGGACTGTTAATGGCCATTCTCCGTTCCTCTAACACGGAGAATGGTACATTTAGGACGGATGTAGGACGGAGAATTGTACATTTAGGACGTCGAATGGTACATTTAGGACGAAGAATGGTACGTTTAGGAATGTTCTGTAGGGTTGTGAATTTTAAATAGTTTGGCTGTTTAGTTTTGTTTTGAATCTATATAAATTGGTTTTGAAGGCTCGTGAAGATAAATTAGTTTGACTGTTTGGTTGTTAATGGTCATTCTCCGTTCCTCTAACACGGAGAATTATACATTTAGGACGGCGAATGGTACATTAGGACGGAGAATGATAGATGTAGGACGGAGAATGATAGATGTCGGACGGAGAATGGTCCATATAGGACGGAGAATGGTACATTTAGGACTGTTGTGTAGGGTTGTGAATTTTAAATAGTTTGGCTGTTTAGTTTTGTTTTGACTCTATATAAATTGGTTTTGAAGGCTATGCATTAGTTTGGCTGTTTGGCTGTTAATGGCCATTCTCCGTTCCTCTAACACGGAGAATGGTACATTTAGGACGGAGAATTGTACATTTAGGACGGCGAATGGTACATTAGGACGGAGAATGCGGAAAGTTGGACGGAGAATGATACATGTAGGACGGAGAATGGTCCATATAGGACGGAGAATTCATTTTGAATAAGGTAAAATCTGTGTTGAAAAATGACGAAATCTCTTGGATATGATTACACTGAGATGTTGTATTAATGGTAAAATCTGTGTTGGGAAATATCGAAATCTCAGAAGTGAGCCGTCTTCGGCGTCATTATATCACAGTCCATTTTATTTATAAAAAAAATAATCATGTTAAAAATTAGTATTGACAAAAGTAAAACTTGCTCAAAATGGAGAATCGAACTCATAAAAAATATCTTGTATGTAAACTAGTGAAAAATATATACTCCTCCGTCCCAAAAATATAGTCTCACTTTCCTTTTTGGTTTGTCCCATATTATAGCCCATTTCTTTTATATAATGGATGTTTGTGGAGTAATTTACAAATTTAGCCTTATTTAAACTGCAATTATATCAAGATAAACTCTACAATTCTCTATGCATTTAAGAGTTGTATTTTGAAAATATACTTGAGCTCTAATGATGGATACTGAAAAGACACTTTAGTTTATATTGCCTCCAAAATTCAAACTAAAATTTGCCAAAATATTGTCTCCAAAGTTTAATGGCATTCATTAACCCAATTAGAGATCACAATAAGTACAAAAGCAAAATTCAAAACATCTATAAGGGGCATATTGGAGAGATTTTGTTTTGTTGGACATATTAATTGGATTTTCTTAATCTTGGTGAAAATAGAAATAGGACTATATTTTTGGGACGGAGGGAGTATAAAGAAATGCATGCATGCATGCTAGTGTTTTTACCATTAACCCCAGTAATGATAGATTGTATCTAATTCATTATACCACTCGTACACAGGTTCTCCTGGTACTGGGATTACATTATCAAAGGATTTTTTAAACGTCTGAATTGAATAACAAATTTTCCAAAGTTCGTCGTCGAAGATCACGTTGAAGCACCCACGTATGTCGAGCAGGCGAAGACCCTTGCAGTTGCATATGATAGATCGCAGCGTGTCTCCATTGAACATGCCAAATCTCATATGTAGGTGCTCGAGACGCGGCATCGAATCAGCCACGGCATTTCCCTCCAGTTCATGCATTGTTTCTTCAGCTCTTCATCCGCATGTTTCCAAAGTAAGAGTTCATCGCATTCCCTTAGTATGACGCGGTTCTTCTTTAATTCAGCCATTTTGGCATCTTCTCGGGATTTCGAAGCATCATTAACCTTCCGCTTTTTATTAGCCTCTCCAACTGTATTGCTTTTTATTAACCTCTTTCCTCCCGATCCTCCTCTTCTTCTGACTTCTCTTGGAGCAGCAGGTTCAGCAGCAGCTTGTAACTCCTCATTCTGAAGTACTTTAGCCATGGCTTCGAGATCTTTAATTTTGCAATCCTTTTCATTGGCTTCAATCTTAAATGATTCAACTTTATTTTGAAGCTCCCTTTTCTCCTCAACGAGCCTTTCATTTGTTTCTCTGAGTTGTTTGGTTGTTCGTACTGAAATAAAACAAACAACAATGAAATGTATGATGTGAACCTAACACGGAGAATGACATTCTCCGTATAATATAATACGGAGAATATAATTCTCCGTTTGGAATTACACGGAGAATAACCTTTCCAGTATCGACATGATAGGGAATAGCAATTATCCGTTCCAAATAACACGGAGAATGACTATTCTCCGTGTTATAGTACACGAAGAATAGTCATTCTCCTGGAAGATTACAAATCAGAAATTTGAAATAGAAAAGATTTTACCTTGTGCATGTAGATCTGATTTAAGAACAGAATTCTGCTTTCTCAAATCCTCCAGTTCATGCACAGAGCCCTCCATCAGAACGTTGACTGCACGTTGTTGTGATTCTTGTGCCTCGAGCTCTTTCAGCTTTTCTTTGAGTTTTTCGTTCTCAAGGTTGGCTGCACGTAACTGCGCTCCTTGTGCCTCCATCTCTTTTAAATTTTCTTTGAGTTCTTCATTCTGCGCTTTAAGAACAGAATTCTGCTTTCTCAAATCCTCCAGTTCATGCACAGAGCCCTCCATCAGAACGTTGACTGTACGTTGTTGTGATTCTTGTGCCTCGAGCTCTTTCAACTTTTCTTTGAGTTCTTCATTCTGCGCAAGAATATCAGAATGATGTCTTCTCAAATCCTCCAGTTCATGCACAGAGCCCTCCATCACAACGTTGACTGCACGTTGTTGCTCTTCTTCTGCCTGGAGCACTTTCAGCTTTTCTTTGAGTATGGCATTCTGAAAGTTGGCTGCACGTAACTGCGCTCCTTGTGCCTCCATCTCTTTCAACTTTTCTTTCAGTTCTTCATTCTGCGCAAGAATATCAGAATGATGTCTTCTCAAATCCTCCAATTCCTTTGCTGAGTCGTCCATCACAGCGCCCATTTCATGATGCGGTGTTATCCGTTGTTCATCAAAATTATCCCCACCTGCTTCTTGGTGTTCTTCCTCTCCCTCTTTTTCAACTTCTTCTATAGGTGGCTCCTCTTCTTTGTGCCCTTCTTCTTCCCCAACAGGTATAACCAGATCTTCCAATATCATCTTCGATCTCATTTTGTTGTGATATTCGGCCTTGAGGAAGTTTGAGATATCGTACCCATTCCATGTAAAAAATTTTGGGTAATCAGGAATTGGGGCGAACTTCCTTTCCACAAATTTACTATGTTCTGCAAACCAATAGAGGAAGTATATTGTGCAACCTTCCAATTTGTGGAAAGCCATTGAGTAATCCTCCTGTTCAGTTTTGCTTCTACTCCTCTTTAAGCTATCCATTACATATGCCCGGATTAACCTTGGCCAGCATATACTGTAGATCACGTCCACACTGTCTACCAAGGCCAAGAATCTGTACGGCAAATTTGAACCGCCAGACTTTGTGAAGAATACAGTTTGGCACAAGTGGAAGATTATTAGCTTGGCCAAATCATCTGGATTAACAGCGTTATCTCCGCCACGAAGCCGTCGTAACAATTCAAAGAACTTGTCTCTCACTTCCTTATTCGTGACTTCTGAGTGTTTGCCCTTAGTATTAGCCAGCAATCTTGTGAAATGATCTCTGCACAGGCTCAATGATGCTGGTGGTGTGGGCTGCTGTTGTTTTTCCTTTATCAATCTTCTGTAAGAAACATCATCAACGCTTTCTTCATTCAGCGGTAGACCGAATATGACTGCCATATCCTTGACGCTTGGCGCAATTTTAACAGTGGTGCTCAATTCAAAGCACCCGACGCCATCTTCTTCTTCTGTGTAACTTGCAATTAAATTCTCAAGCCCTTCCGTTACCTTGGCCATTTCGGAGACGTGGACTCTGTTTTGGTAGAAAATCTCGACAAAATTCCAGAAACCGGTATTCTTCAAGGAACCAATAACTGGCTCAGGTAAACGGCCAGCATCTCGATTGACCTCCTCCATAAGATTTAGCATTGGCTTGAAGGTAGAACGGAAAAGTCTTGAATCCTTATTCCTGACAGATTTTCTTTCTGCAAAACAAAAAAAAAACCAAAAATTAGGTCGGAGAATGGCCATTCTTATGGGTTTTAACACTGGGAACGGCATTCTCCGTTTCAAGTTAGACGGAGAATGACATTATCCGTTCCAAATAAAACGGCGAATAGAATTTAACATTCAAATGCGTTTTATGACGGAGAATGTCATTTTCCTTGAAATATATACAGAATTTGCGAACATAAAATCAAAGTTATACCTTCTGTTTGCACTTCTTCTTGCACTTCTTTTTGTTTAGCAACTTTTTCTTTTTTCTTTTTTGCAACTTTCTTAGAATAGGGTTTCCGTTGTTCTCCGTCTGTCGCTTTTGGATTTTCTGTAACTGGTGCATCTTCTCTATTTGGTAATGCTGCCGGTGATGATTCTGCCGCTGATGTCGACATGGTGTGAATATTGCGAATGGGGAGGAAGGTTTGAAGATTTTGGAGGAGAATGATCTAGGTTTAAGTACAGAGTGGAGTATGGAAGAAGAGGAGGCTCCGAAACGGTTTTCTTTTTCCCTTTTCTTTTTTTAATAAAAGGGTTCGGGGGTGTTTTAAATTAATTAGAAGGGCAAAAATGTCATTCGATGGAAGGGCAAAATACTCCTTTCTGCTTAATTAAAAGAATTGAAGCCGTTTGGCAAAAATGTCATTACAACTCAACAAAACAAATGAACATAATACATTAGGGCTTTCCATACATTAAATATAAAAGAAGAAGAAAAAAAATCATCGTCTTCCATATTCAACAAGATTGGACTTCTTTTTTAGCTCTTCATTGTGCTCTGAAGTTGTAATCCATTCAGCAACTATGCGTCTTTCCTTTTCCGCATCAAACTGCATATAACAAACAAACATCAAAATATTGCTCTAAAAGTTGAAGTTTTTGACGACATATTTTCATACTTACATCGATAGAACGGTAGTCCAGGCTACATCGGTCTTTCATGAATGCAATTAAAAAAATTCCACAATCAACTAAATTTTCTTGGCGGGGAACATAAGAAGGACGTTTTATTGCAAAAGTAGAAAAGCTGAACCTAGCATCTCTCAGCTTCAAAATCTCTTCTTCGAGAAAGATATCCAAATTTGAAAGCTACAATTACCAGAAAACAATATGTATTGGTATAATGCGTATTCTTGTACCCAATTCATAAAAATTGATAAATATGAGCTTACTATTTCTTTTATAACTGTTCTGCTTTGAATCGGATTATCTTTAGATGCAAGTGAGTCCCAAATTTCAACAGTCCTGTTTTTAAACACAACTCTTGCAAGAGTATAGTGTTCGCCCAAATGAATGGGTATGTATATCTGAATCAGGATAATTAGGTAAAACAAATTAGTAAATTTTCAGAAAATTAGGATTAATAATTAAACATAAATACATTAATACCTCTTTACAAGTGCTTAAAGATCCCATGTAATCCTCAAAGTATTTAAACTTCTTCCATACTTCATGAGCCTTTTTGACGGATTGAGGTAACGTTGCTTTCTATATACACATCAATTAATACATTACGAAGGACAAACAAACGATAAAATTGTTAATGCATATGCATTGAAGAATAAAATGCTCACTCACCGACATCCTTATTGGTAAAATCATACATTAGCTTTATTGGAGGTTCTTTTCCGTTCCTCCGCGGTGAGAAGAGCAGAGACAATACTTACAATCTGAATAAAACATTAAAAATGTCAGCGATGGAATCGAAGTAAACATAGATGGCATCTAAGAAGAAATATACTATCTATACATACCCCATTGGTAATTCCCGTTAAAGGAGCTAAGGTCTTCATCTCCTACCGAGACACATAGGTTTTGTTGCAAGATGATATTATTTCTCTAAGAAAAGAAACGAATAAATTAGGAGAAAAAAACTGTTGGAATTAAATCAAAACTTATATTACTTACTCGTCAGGTCTATCATCTGCAAAAATATAGTCGTAATATCTCGAAGAAACACTAGTACAATTGCTAGGCTTCGAGGTTGAACCCCTTATTAAATTTTTGGATGGTGTGACCGGCTGTAAATTTCGACGCATTCTTTTAGAAGGACTGCTAAAGTCAGTTTCTTCTTCTTCTATAGCGTCCAATGCGAGATATCGGTCCAATGCTTTACTACGAGACTGCAGCTCCACGTCCTCCTCTTCGGAAGAAGATTCAACGGAAACCACCTTCACATTATTAAATGCTCTAGATGAAGTGCCTCCTTCAAAGCTTGAGATTCTTCAATCTTATCCAAACGTCGAGATAACTTCATTTGTTCAATTTTTATCTTTGCAACATCAGCTGAAATCGTCGACAGATGTTGTTCAATCTTGCGCAACAAACGCGGAATGAAGGTTTCATTTGGATTTGGCATCCAATCTTCTACGTCTTCTACATTTCCCCCCACACGAGTAGACATCTTGAGAACAAGAAAACTATTGTATTTCAGAAAACTATTCTATGTATTTCAGAATGAATAATAGTACTATGAAACAAGAAAACTATTGTATATATAGCAAGAGAGAAGTACAAAAAGTGAGGAAGATGGAAAGACAAATAAATTTCGAGACTAGCAAACAATCTACTAGCCGTTTGATTAAGGAGAGCTCGAGGAAGATTCTACTAGCCGTTTGATTGAGGAGGGCTCGAGGAAGATTCTACTATCCGTTTGAAAATTACAAAAGGTTATCGTGATCAACTCCAATTAAGGAACTCTATAAGAGGTTTAATTCCGCTTGATTGAGGAACTCGACGAAGTCCACCGCGAACCGGAACTTCTTCTTTTCTTCTTCTTCTCCGTTTCTCCTTCCAGCACCACCATGCCCTGTAGATTTATAACAAAAATATTAAATTGTTAGATGAAACAAAAAAACTAAATACGGAAAGATTACTAAATCAAAATCAAACAGAACACATATTCATAGAAAACATGAGATTAAAGATGAAAGTGCCACAGAAGCAACACCACAATTTTACAACAACTAAGCAGACTCTGCTAAGCAATAACTAAAATTAGGGATTGTGTCCTCCTTGGATTTAATTTACACAAAGAAGAGATTTGAGAGAACGAGCTTTTGTCGGCTTCCTTAATGTACCATTCTCCGTCCTAAATGTACCATTCTCCGTCCATTCGCCGTATTAAAAGCAAAGAGAATGGCCATTCTCCGTGTTAAAAGCAAAGTGAATGGCCATTCTCCGTCCATTCGCCGTATTCACCGTCCATTCGCCGTATTAAAAGCAAAGAGAATGGCCATTCGCCGTATTCTCCGTCCATTCTCCGTCCTAAATGTACCATTCTTCGTCCATTCGCCGTATTAAAAGCAAAGAGAATGGCCATTCTCCGTCCATTGGCCGTATTCACCGTCCATTCGCCATATTAAAAGCAAAGAGAATGGCCATTCTTCATCCATTCGCCGTATTCACCGTCCATTCGCCATATTAAAAGCAAAGAGAATGGCCATTCGCCGTATTCTCCGTCCTAAATGTACCATTCTCCGTCCTAAATGTACCATTCTCCGTGTTAAAAGCAAAGAGAATGGCCATCTTTTGTCCAAAAAAATATTCTTCTCGAAAATATTATCTTTAGAAAAGTTAAAAAATAATCCGCCCGACCTCAGAAGCAGGTTTCCTCAGTTCACCACCACCACCATGACATGTAGCTTTATTAACAAAATATTAAATTGTTAAATGAAAAATAAAATTTCAGACAATGGCATGGGCAGTAAAATTAGAGCGGCACCGCTGGTACTTCTCCTTGTTCGAGGAGGCCTCGACGACGTCCGACGCGAAGCGGACCGATTCTTCTCGGCGCAGCTGGTACTCCTAATGAAAAATAAAATTTCAGACAATGGCATGGGCAGTAAAATTAGAGCGGCGCCGCTGGTACTTCTCCTTGTTCGAGGAGGCCTCGACGATGTCCGACGCGAAGCGGACCGATTCTTCTCGGCGCAGCTGGTACTCCTCGTTGTTCTAGGGGTGCTCGACGACGTTCGACGCGATCCGAACCATTTCTTATTTCCTTCTTCATCTCCGTTTCTCTTTCCACCACCACCAGCACCACCACGACTACCATGGCCTGTAACCCAAAAAAAAAAAGGTTCAGATTAAATTGGATGGACTTTTGAGAGGGTAAATATGAGTTAATTTAGGGTGTTCATTGAAAAAATTAAAGTGAAGAATGACCTGCTAAAGCAAGTTACCAACAGGTCAGAAGTCTAAATCAGCATTAAATGATGTCTCCTGTATTATTTTATCTGAATTAAACCTGAACCGTTGGATTAAAATCCAACGGTCCAGATTTCGGATGTATCGATACATCCATTTCCAGCGGATGTATTGTAGAATTTTCCATATATATATATATATATATATATATATATATATATATATATATATATATATATATATATATATATTGGTATATACTATATATATACGATAGATATATACTAAATATATATGTGTATATACTATAGGTTTACACTAATAAATTTAGATATATTTAGTAACTATACATATTAACAAAAAAAGTGCAAACAAACCAAATAAACCGAAAATCGAACCGATTTAATTCGGTTCGGTTAGGTTCGGTTCGGTTCGGTTATGGGCCAATTCGGTTCGATTTTGATTTTGCTTATTCGATTTTCTGTCCAATTCGGTTTTGGATTATTCGGTCCGGTTTGAACCGAATAAACCGAATGCTCACCCCTACTTTAACGTGGCATGTTCTTTTAACTAAAACATCAACATCTTCTTCTGAAATTCCATATTATATCTTTAACTTCATAACATAAAGTTTGGATATTTTCAATAATTATAGTACCTAATTATAATAAATTCTTACTATTTGTGAGAGCAACTTTTATCTTGTAGTTACTCGGCTGGTTTTATAAGCAGCTTGTGTGGACGACTTACTAAAGATGTTTTTAACAAGAGGAGTATTGCTATTCGTACCTCTAAATTGTTCTTCTAATACATTCTTTTTTATGTGGCAGCTGACATGGCATGTTAAATAATATTATGTGTCATCTGACATGACCGATGACATGACAAATTTAGCCCAAAAAATTAATTATCCAATTTTGTCCATGTTAATTTAATATTAGTATTAATGTTAATTTAATGTTAATATTATATTATTTAATGTTAATTTAATGTTAATGCTAATATTATTGTTAATGTTAACGTTAATATTTTTTTTTTAAATGTTAATGTTAACATTAATTTAATGTTAATTTTAATGTTAATGTTAATTTGAATTTGAATTTTAAAATTTGCCACGTCAGCCGTCACATCAACATGCCACGTCAGTTGCTACGTAAGAAGGGGCTGTTTGGAGGTACAATTTGGATGGACAAATAGCATTACAACTTAAATAAAAAAAACTTACTAAAATACATAAAAATAAAAATAAAAACTATTTTATATAAGGGTACCATATTTAGATCTAATTAGACTTTGGGTACTCGAATTTTTTAGTGACACATTTAATACCGAAATTGGACTTAGTGACGCAATGAGTCTTTAATGACGAATGTCGTCACTAAAATGTGTCACTAAAAATTTAAATATCCAAAGTCTGAAATCGAAAAAGCCAACAACCAAAGTATAATTAAGTCATAAACCTGGTACCCATATACAAAATAATCCAAATAAAAGAATGTAACTGATCAGACATGTCTCGATCATCCACTCTATCTTGCTAACTAGCTCCATGACGCGTGACACAAAAACGACGACAGAACGGACGAGAACAGCTATAACGAAGAGAGACATGGAAAAAGAGAAAAACGAACTCGATGGCACTCGAAAGAAGGGATTTAACAGCAAAAGTTGGAGGGAGAGGTAGATTAGATCCCCCTGTCATGAGTGAATTGATGCCTCTGAGCTCGTTGTCATGCCAACACACAAAATCTGCGTGTCCCCATGCAGTATCCATACTCCAAGAGCGCACCCCACACAATATGACAGTGTGAGGCATATCGAATGAAGTAACCTGTCCCTTCAGGTCGATGAGGAGCCATCTATCTTATCTAAGGGCAAGCAAGCTCACATGAGGGTCAGGTGCCCATTTGTGCCACTACGAAGATGATCTACCGATGAAGAATTAAGAAGCCTGACCTGTCGCTCTAGCATTGTTAGTTCGCGGTGGACCTAACATCGTATTAGCGCAGAGTACACACGTGAAATCTTTATCAAGATTCGATTATTTTTCGTCGATCTGCTCCAATGACCAACGAGTTTACCGTGTTGAAATTCTGAAACGCTTAATTGTTACCTTCGAAAAACTAGACAGCACTCGGATATCCCTTCGTGGATTCATTGTTGCTGCTAACTCTCCTTTCGTAATATATATCCTCAAATTTTGTTGCTAAGAGCAAAAAAAACGAGAGTTTATATATATATATATATATATATATATATATATATATATATATATATATATATATATATATATATATATATATATAGAGAGAGAGAGAGAGAGAGAGAGTGTCAACTCTCGTAGCAACCACTACTATCCTTTATGAGCAGTTAATCCGAGAATAACTTTCCATTAAGTTGACAGTTATAAGAGTAACCTTCACTAAGTTGGCAGTTACAAAGCTTAAATGTCCACACTGAAGCTGTTGGTGTTTTTTTGCCTTTGGACTAGAAAAGATAGTCCCACATCGGCTACACCAAATGGTGAGTATCTCAATATAATGCATTGCTTGTGTTGAGGTGTGCACATGAGGTGTAGTGGGGCACAAGTTTGTGCCATGTGGGAGTATTTTCCTAGAAGGAAAAAGGATTAAATCTAACAAGGATGCAAGTTGATTTTTGTTGTGCGGGCTCGGACTCGGACACGGACTCCAGGATGTCTCGTGCATGCACGGAAGTGTTCGGGGGGTAGGCGTGGACTGGCACACTTCTATGCTGATTGTGGGATGATCTAAAATATCAAACTCTATTTTTGAGTATTGGTATTTTAGTCCCACATCGGATAGGAGAAGAGGTGAAGTCTCAACTCCACTCTATAAATAGAGCCCCTTGGCCTCCTTTGAAAGATGGACCAAGAAGAGAGTTAAGGGAGTCTGTAAAGTCCAGGAAGCCCGTTCAAGTCTCAAATATTGACTTACGAGCGTTCCAGAAGTTCTTTGTAAACTTGCTGGTTCCTGGGAGCAGATCGTGTTGGGACGAATCTTGCTTTGAGCAACGGTGATCTTAATCACCCCAGCAAGAACCTTTCCTCTTCTTTTTTCTTCTTTCTTCTCCTTCATCTGAGTTGTAACTCAGTTATGTCCGTCTGCAACTGCAATTGCAAGAAAGAACGTGAGATTTATTTTCTGAACTCAGTTCTGTCCGTCAGCAACTGCGATTGCAAGGAAGAACGTGAGATTTATTTTCTGAACTCAGTTCTGTCCGTCAGCAACTGCGATTGCGAGGAAGAACATGAGATTTTCTTTCTGATTATTGTTGCTTTTGTAATCAGACTTATATTATAGTGTTCCTCCTGGATCTCGAGAATAATCAGAAGGTGAACGTTTGTTGAACCTCTGATCTCGACATCGAGTCTACCATCTTTGATCAAGCCCCGGGACTAACAATCTCAAAGCAAGATCCTTGTAGATGGAGAACTCTCGTACTTCTCTCATCGATACCAGCTTTAACAAGTTGGAGAAATTCGACGGAGAACATTTCCAAATCTGGAAGAGGAAGGTCACCCTTAATCTTCAACTTGTGGACGTAGACCATGTGTTGATTGAGGATGAACCGACAATTCCAGAAGGAGGAACTGTCGAAGCTATTGTTGCTGCACTCGTCAAGCAGAGAAATGGAAGAGAAAAAATAGCATATGTAAACTGCTGATTCTCAATTCTATGGATGACTCTCTGGCAGAGTCATATTCCAAGAAAGAGAAGGCCAAAGAGATCTGGGATTCTTTGGGTAAGCTATATGAAGATGATGAGAACAGGTCCAAAATCTTCATCGTCGAGAAGTACCACAAGTGGCTCTTCGAAGACGAGATGGCGATGCTACCTCAAGTGAAGGAATTTCTGAAGTTGCTCCAGAAGTTAGATGACGAGAAGATGTCCCTCGTCGACAAGTTTGTCGTTGGAGGGATAGTCTCGAAACTTCCTGCTGGTTGGAGCAACTTCTATGCTAGAATGCATCGGAAGAAGCTGGACATTAGCTTGGAAGATCTTCTACAAGAGATCTACGTTGAGGACGAAATTCGATCTCAACAGAAGATGGACTCTCTGTCCAAACAACTGGCTAAGGACAACTTGGTGCAGACAAGAGAGTTCAAGAGGAAGCAGGTGGCTTCTCATCACAAGAAGAAGGACTCCACTAATCTAAAAGTGAACGGTCCTTCGTTCAAGCAACAGAAGTCCAAGTCCCACGTGACTTGCTTCAACTGTGACAAGAATGGCCACTACATGAGTGAATGCCAATCCAAGCCCAAACCAAAATAGCAGGTATAGCTAAACTTGGTTATTTTGATTACTTAACTTGGTTGCTATTGTTGCACAGGTTGAGTTATCTAGCGTGGTAGCTAACTAGTGGTCTGACACTAGTGCATCTGACCACGTGTGCTCTCAAATGAGCTAGCTGTTCACCAAGGACGTGTCATGTTATGACGAAGGTCTCGATGGCGAACATATATCTAGCAGAAGTTCTGAAGATCGAGACAGTGGTTATTAACCACCGACAAGGACACTGGAATACGTGTTGCACGTACCAGAGATTTTTCGGCGATCTGATCTCAGAAAGTCTGTTATCTGATACAGACTTGAAATTTAGACATTCGTACTAGCCAGATGTAATTTTTTGGCGAGGAACATGCTTCGAAAAGATGTTCGGTGCTGAAGGAATGTTCGAACTTCTGCTGATGGCGATGAAGTTACTTCATTGAGTAGACTGAGAGTTGTTCTATGACAGAAGCAGACTCAAGTTGTCCTACCGGGACCTTATCTTCGGAATGTGGGGGTAAGGAGGTGGAGGAGTTTAAGGTCTGTGCAGATACAAGACTGTTGGGAAGCTGTTCAGACGATTGAACTAAAGTACTGATCATCTGGAGTTAGTACACTCAGATATCTGTGACTTTTATCAATTCTCCATAGAGGCCGGTTCGAAGTGTTTCTCGAAGTGCACGTTCGCATGACTTCTCAAGTAGAAGGATGCAGCATTCGAGTAGTTCAGAGACTTCAGGGCTGAAGCTGAACGTTAAACCGATCTACAACTACTCAGAAGTGATCGAGATGTAGAGTAGAGGTCTCATGAATTTGCATCGTTCTGCAAAGAACATGGAATCATCAATGAGACTACTGCTCCATATTCTCCTCAATCTAACGGGATAGAGGAGAGGAAGAACAGAACGTTGACAGAAATGATGAACTCAATACTGCTAACTATGGGTCTTCCTAAATGCTAATGGGGAGAAGCTGCATGGACGACCACTTTTATTCTAAATAGAGTGCCGTATGCAACTTCGGACGTAACTCCTCATGAACACTGGTTCAAAGTCAGATCTAACTTGAATGTCACTCGAGTGTGGGGGTCTCTGGCTTATGTGAAGCTCCCAGATCTGAAGATTCAGAAGCTGGGGACTTGGACTACGAAGATGATCTTTTTGGGGTATGCCGAGAAGAGTGATGCTCGAAGATTTCTTGATATTGAGTCAAATCATATCATCGAATCTCGTGAAGACAAAAAATTGTTCTTTCGGACATTCCGAAAAATGATGTAGGTGCAAATGAGACTGAAATCTCATATGGGCCAGTAGTCCAAGAAGAAGCTGTTGTTGAGGAAACAACTCTTGTACCAGAACTCGCAGAGCCGTCAGCTAAGCGAGCGAGGAGATCGAAAGATTTCGGAGATGACTTTGTCACCTATCATGTGGAAGCAGATCCGCTTACCTATGATGAGGCGATGAAGACCAGAGATGCTATCTTCTGGAAGGAGGCAGTGAATGACGAGTTTGACTCTATCACCTCCAATAACACGTGGGTGTTGGTAGATCTACCTGAAGGAGAAAAGCCCATCGGATGTAAATGGATCTTCAAGAAGAAGATGAAGGCAGATGGAACTATTGACAAGTTCAAGGCCAGGCTGGTAGCCAAGGGATTTTCTCAGAAACAGGGGATAGACTATTTTGACACATACGCTCCAGTAGCCCGGATGACCACCATCAGGATGTTGATCGCTCTAGCAGCTATACATAAGTTGGTGATACATCAGATGGATGTAAAGACCGCATTCCTGAATGGGGAGCTGACCGAAGAGATTTACATGCAACAACCAGATGGATTTGTCGTCAAAGGTCTTGAAGACAAAGTCTGTAAGTTGGTAAAATCATTGTATGGTTTGAAGCAAGCTCCCAAGATGTGGCATGAGAAGTTTGACAAAGTTATTAAGTCAAACGGCTACAGAGTCAGCGAGACGGACAAATGTGTTTACACAAAGTTCGCTGATGGAAGAGGAGTCATCGTTTGTCTGTACGTGGACGACATGCTAATCCTTGGTACGGATATAGGCTGTGTCACAGAGACAAAGAAGTTCCTCTCAACCAAGTTCAGTATGAAGGACTTGGGGGATGCAGATGTCATCTTGGGACTCAAGATCATCCGGACAGACACTGGACTAGCGCTGTCACAGTCTCATTATGTTGAAAAGATGATCACTCGTTACGGGTATCAGGATCTTCTAGGGATCGATACGCCGTACAAGTGTGATCTGAAACTGAAGCCTAATTCAAGGGAAAGCGTCAGGCAGCTGGAGTATGCAAGCGTAATTGGAAGTTTGATGTATGCTACTACTGCCACAAGGCCTGACATAGCTTTCGTTGTGAGAATGCTGAGTCGTTTCACGAGAAACCCAGGCATTGAGCACTGGAAAGCTGTGAAACGGGTTATGAGATATCTTAAGAAGACTCAGACATATGTACTGCACTACAACGGATATCCGACAGTAGTGGAAGGCTTCAGTGATGCTAGCTGGTGTTCAGATGTAGAAAGCGAGAGATCCACAGGTGGATATGTCTTTTCCTTGGATGGAGCTGCTATATCGTGGAAGTCGAAGAAGCAGACTATACTCTCTCGTTCCCTCCATGAAATCTGAATTCTATGCACTTGAAGCTGCAGCGGATGAAGCAGAATGGCTTCGGGAGCTCATGTATGATCTTCCAGTGGTTGGGGCTCAGATACCGGCGATACCGATATACTGTGACAACCAGGCAACTGCGGCGGTGGCATCAAATGACCTCTTCAACGGAAGAAAGAGGACTGTGCGGTTGAAGCACAGGGCAGTATACGATCTTATCAAAAGAGGTGTAATTGCAGTGGTTGATGTTCGGAGTCAGGAGAACCTGGCAGATCCGTTCACAAAGGGCCTCAAGCGCCAGTTGGTCGATGACACAGCTTGTAAAATGGGCTTGAAGGCATTCTGATAGTGTGTCTTTGTAATCCTACCATAAAGTTTTATGCTATTAGTTCAAAGAGAAATCTACTAGGCATCTAACTTTTGGTTCAAAGGAGGATCACTGACTGGGAAACTATCAGGTAACAGTGGGTACTTGTTCTCTGGAACATGGAAGGGATACGGACCCATAACCACTGTTGTCTACTATGTATTTTTCTGCGGAAAAAACAGATCCTGTGGAAGGTTGGCTTAAACGCCTTAATGAGTTCTCAGGCAGAGTGAATGCCTGGTGTGCTTTACAGGAAGCACTGTAGAGCAGCACTACAAGGAGTGAAACTCCATGCTACAGTGGGGTGACTCCACCATGAGGTTCCCAGGTAGGGGTAATGCCTCGACTTTGCAAGCCAAGTCACAGCGGCGTAGCACCGCAAATAGGCAGGTAGCCTAATGCTGTATGACGTAATTAAAGAGTTGTAGACAGCACTACAAAGGGGAGGATGGCCCCATGTTACAGTGGTACGACACCACGATGAGGTACCCAGGTAGGGGTAAAGCCTCGGCATTGCAAGCCATGTCGTTGCGGCGTAACACCGCAAGGAAGCCTTAGGCTTCATGCTGGGTAGTTTGGCACTACAAAGAGGCTTGTGACCTCATGCTACAGTAGTATGACACTACGATGAGGTTCCCAGGTAGGGGTAATGCCTCGGCTTCAGGCCATGTCATAGCGGCGTAGCACCGCAAGGAAGCGCAAGGCTTCATGCCATATCTCTTTAATAAAGAACTCACCTATAGTGTATGGAAAGAGATATCAGGCCGTCTCTTGAGGGTAAACTTGTAGACGCCCAAAATTATACACTGAAACCAGGCTGGCACAAGGCCTTCAATGTGCAGCCAGAAGCACAGTTGATGTCATTATGTGAGTAGGAAGAATTGCAGTTATGGTGCAGAATTCAAGGCTTAGTCCATTCTTGTATCATTCTGTTATTTAACCTATGCGGGAAGATTCAAGTCGTAGCGACATCTCTCCTAATGCATGATGGACAGTCACTGTGGGGAACGCTCAACCCATATATTGAGATATTTGGGGGATTGTTGGTGTTTTTTGTCTTTGGACTAGAAAAGATAGTCCCACATCGGCTACACCAAATGGTGAGTATCTCAATATAATGCATTGCTTGTGTTGAGGTGTGCACATGAGGTGTAGTGGGGCACAAGTTTGTGCCATGTGGAAGTATTTTCCTAGAAGGAAAAAGGATTAAATCTAACAAGGATGCAAGTTGATTTTTGTTGTGCGGGCTCGGACTCGGACACGGACTCCAGGATGTCTCGTGCATGCACGGAAGTGTTCGGGGGGTAGGCGTGGACTGGCACACTTCTATGCTGATTGTGGGATGATCTAAAATATCAAACTCTATTTTTGAGTATTGGTATTTTAGTCCCACATCGGATAGGAGAAGAGGTGAAGTCTCAACTCCACTCTATAAATAGAGCCCCTTGGCCTCCTTTGAAAGATGGACCAAGAAGAGAGTTAAGGGAGTCTGTAAAGTCCAGGAAGCCCGTTCAAGTCTCAAATATTGACTTACGAGCGTTCCAGAAGTTCTTTGTAAACTTGCTGGTTCCTGGGAGCAGATCGTGTTGGGACGAATCTTGCTTTGAGCAACGGTGATCTTAATCACCCCAGCAAGAACCTTTCCTCTTCTTTTTTCTTCTTTCTTCTCCTTCATCTGAGTTGTAACTCAGTTCTGTCCGTCTGCAACTGCAATTGCAAGGAAGAACGTGAGATTTATTTTCTGAACTCAGTTCTGTCCGTCAGCAACTGCGATTGCGAGGAAGAACGTGAGATTTATTTTCTGAACTCAGTTCTGTCCGTCAGCAACTGCGATTGCGAGGAAGAACATGAGATTTTCTTTCTGATTATTGTTGCTTTTGTAATCAGATTTATATTATAGTGTTCCTCCTGGATCTCGAGAATAATCAGAAGGTGAACGTTTGTTGAACCTCTGATCTCGACATCGAGTCTACCATCTTTGATCAAATCCCGGGACTAACAGAAGCACATTAAACCAATCATGCTAGGTCTAGCGGAAGCAGCAAGAAATGAGTGACAAAATTAAATATTTCTTAGAAAAGTTGAAAATTGCCCTCTTGTAAAACTTCTCACGGTACCAACCACATGGCTATCACTCACTATACGTGCAAATCAAAAAAAAAAAAAATCTGATATTAAACTGGAATGGAATTTGACATATGGATATGAGACCACCTTCTAGATGGTAATTTAAAAAATTCCAAAGGCCTCGAGCGTCATTCTTATGATATTGTACGTGTCGAAAGAGACGATTTAGTACCAAATCGTAAGATTAGGTATTTGCCCTGATTCTTGCAGATAAGGATGTTATCCAGAAGGTATAAATATAATAGGTTCCAATTGGATCACAAATGTATCAAATGAGATGCCTACTTTAAGCACTACTGTTGATGTTCTAATGGGTAAAAGTAAGCATATGTGAGTCCATTATTTATTAGAAATATTATTTTGTATAAGGATATCAGATTTAGATTTAATTAGATTTTGGATATTGGATTTGTACGTTGATGGATTTGGGTACTAAATTTTTTTATTAATACATTTTAGTGACGAAATTGGACTTTCAGAGACGAAATGAATCTCAATAATTAATGTTCGTCACAAAATGTATCACTAAAAAATTTTCGGTTACCAAAATCTATCAACGAATAAATTTAGTGTCCAAAGTCTAAATAGGTCTGACATTGGACTAAGTGACGAACATTTAATGATCCTGCTTCGTCACAACTGAAAGATAGGAAGAAGAATCCCATCTCAAGTAAAAAATTGGTGCTCCAAAAATATATATACTTCAGACCATTTGTTATATATGAGCCTTTTGAATAAAGTTTGAAGTTTGAATTATTATAATAAGAATTTCAGGGATACAGATTAATGAGTGCAAAATTCGCATTGAAACTACTCGCGTCTTTTGATGCAGCTCAGTCAGTAGCCAGTTTAAGGGGCTATTTGGTAGGAGAGAACTCAATTGAAAGTTGAGGAAAATATTGAACTCAGTTGAACTTATGAGAGTTCGGCTATTTGGTTGTAGATTGAAACTTTCATTATTTTGTTGATTTGATGGCATTGCAGTTCGTGTCTCCCCATTCGTTTCTTCAATTTCACATCTTTCAAATTTTGGTTGAAACTTGTAGGAAGTCTAGAGAGAAAGTGACAGCAAAAATTTGGAAGAGGAGAAAACCGCGGACGTTTTTGTAGTCACCCCCATCTTGTCTACGGCCGATAGCCGCCGTGTCGACGGCGGAGCGACAAAAATGAACGGCGAGAGCTCATTGGATCCGGTGGCCTCGTACCTCTCCACCGTCGCTCGCCTTGTTCCCGTGCGGGTTCTCGAGGTAGGTCGCCTCCTTCCCGCACGCGGATCGACGAGGTTCTCGAGGCTGGTCGTCCCTTTCCTGCACGCGAGATCGTTCTCGCCGACGTACGGATGGCACTGGCTGGATTTTGAAATGGGGTTGGAAGAGAGGGGTAAAGAGTGGGTGTAGGAATTTAGAAAAAAAAAGTCTGGGAGAAATGGATAGGAGAAAGTGTTAGGAAATGGAAAAGAGATAGTTTTTGTTCCCTTTTAATTATGATAATTACTTCAATTTAATTATGATTGTTAATTCAATATAATTAAGTTTTTTACTTCAATTTACTTTTTTTGTTCATTTAATTATGATAATTAATTTAATTTGTTTTTAATATTTTTTTGTTAATTTATGAGATTTTCTTTTATTTTATAAAATTTAAAATATCAATTAAAATAATTAATATTTATTTGATAATTTTTATTTTGAAAATATTCCAGAATTAATTTAATTATGGGTTATCATATCTACAATTCCAATATCCACTTTCAACAACCATTCAAACAACCGAACTCATTTTTTTCCACTTTCAACAACCATCCAAACACCAAATCTATTTTCTTCCACTTGCAGGAGACAAAAAATACTACATCCAAACACATTTTGGAAAGTGCCACTTTCACACTTTCAACTGTAACTCATCATGACGTAAGTGTCACTTTTACACTTTCAAAGAGTTACATCTATCCAAACAGCCCCTAAACCTTAATCCTGCAAACATACATATAAGGGACACGGGCACGCCACGGTTCACAAGCCAAAGATTGATTCAGTATTCCATACTGCGGAGTGTGGAGGTCACCGAGTCCACGAGAGACCGGGGCCAATACTTATTAGAACTGTCAAGTGTATCGGATCAGGCCTGGGCCGGACTTCTTAGACCTATATATTTTAGTGGGTCGGGCCGGACGGGACCTAAGGGTGAAAATCTAAGTCCAGTCCGGCACGTGGTCCATGATCCGGTGGATTTTGAATCGGACCGAACCGGGCCGCGGATCGGAGAAGCTTTCCTCCATCCAGCTTAATTTAGCATGTAATATACAGAGCCAAGAAATGTGTTAGTATATCACATGAATTATCTGCCAAAATGTAGTCGTGTCACATAAATTTCCATCAGTGTTCGATGTAGAAAGAATATGTTAGAATGCTCTGCACCATTTTTCAATCAGGATCAAATAGGTGGATTTGTTTGCTTTCTTGCTCTAGCAGTTGTAACATAATCAAAAGGATGCTAAACTTTGTGATCCATTTCGGTTTTCAATGGTACTGAATGCAAAAAATGTAAAATTTCGTTATCGTTGATACTTTTTTTTTTCCTGTCCCATTTATAAAATTTGATAAGGTTATCATTCTACAGCTCCATACAAACACAGTCCTCAACTTCCATTATGGCACAGTGACTTCTTAAGTTGTGCGAATACGACCACATTCGGCGGTGCAAATACAGCTGCAAAGCAATAATAGTGTCGTGCGGATATAATGCACAGAGCCAAATGATGTATTCGCACAGAGCAGCAAAGGTTGGTATAATGCACATTGCAGTATATATGTATTAGCACAGAGCAAAGGTTAGTAGTATAATGCACATTGCAGTATATGTATTAGCACAGAGCAAAGGTTAGTCGGGATGGGCCAGTCCGGGTCTCGGGTCGGGACTAGCCGGATCGGTCCTCGGGTCGGAACGGACTTGGAATTCGGGCCAAGACGGGCCGTCTTATGGGTCGAGACACGACACGTCCCAATATTTTGGGCTGGACCAGGCCAGGTCGGGCCGGGCCCAAGATTATTCGGGCAGCGTCGACACACAAGTTATTTTTTTGGGTTGGACTCGCTGGCTGGGCCAGTCTGGCCCAATTGATAGGTGTAATACTTACCCAACCGGTTTTCTGTGCGAAGTGTGCATAAATTTTTTGCTCACTCGATGTACTAATTGGCTAAACCGGTTCAGCATGATTTGGACAGGTTTTTGATTAGATATCAATGGCCCATATCTGTTGGGCTAGAAAATTCCAAGTTACTTAGGGTCTGCTAAGGCAGGGGGCGGTCCTGGCCCAAGGCAGGCCGGACGACAGCCCAGGGCCCCCGACGAAAGGGGGCACCAACATGGAACTATTTTAACTAGAACTAGTATGTATTATGTGCCTTTTTGTTAACAAAAAATATTGTGATGTAGTGGTTATAATGCTAGACATATATTTAAGAGGTCCTTGGTTCAAATCTTGACTACAATAATTTTTTATTTATTTATACCTTTTTTTAAATTATGTATGGGGGCACATTTTGGATGTTTTGTCTCGGGCCCCCATCAGCTCAGGGCCGGTCCTGTTGTAAGGGCAGGGTTGTGAGGTATTTTTAGAGTAACGGTTATGAGCAGTTATGGGGGGTCCAGTTTTGGATGATTTTTAAGTAGCGACTTTTAAACTAGTCCAATTCATGATTGGTAATTCACTAACGAGCGGCTCAAAAAGTTTTTTACATGAATAAAATTAAATACGGAAGGGTATTAGTAGTTACAATTACATTTTTGGTGAAGATATAAATGGAATAAAATATAATACCATTCAAAATCTACCGATTTGGGATGTTTAAAGCCACCCAAAATTATATTACACCGATTTTGAAGAGTTTTTGAGCCGATCAAAACTAGTACCTCAAAAAAATTAACAAATATGAATTTTCATAAACGATCAGTTCAAAAATATTCCAGAATCGAAAAAATATCGTTACCAAGCATATCCCATAGTACTATAGTACTATATAACGGTTCAAAATAGAACAAAACCTTTGATTGGAGGATAGTCTACTTCGTCAAGAAGATTGGAGTTACGATTTATTTTACGATTTTATTATAGTTTGTATTTTTTTTCTTAATAGGTTGTACAGGAGCCGACTCTTGGGGTACAGGAGCCGACAGTCATTGTAATTGAAATATTTAGATAAATAAAGGTTGAGACTTGTCCAAAAGACCATATCCATATATTGTGTGTTCTATTTGGGCTTGGTTTTTTTGTAGGAGAAGGAAATCGTGATCGGTGTGTTTTATTTTATGGACTTCAGTAGTCAACGTTCTTTAACATGAGTTGCGCCTCCAATATTATCACATACATGCTTTTTTTTTAATTGAATTGTGAGTTTGTCTTTGTAATATGAAATATATACTGCTAGACAGAAAATTTCAAATAGGAGGATAAAATTTGGTTAATTTGCATAAAAGAGATGAAACTCCACTGAAGTTGCCGAATTTCTGAAAATGTCCTCTACAATGACGCTCCTTATCCGAGAAGTTCAACAAAATTCCACAAGACACCATCAATATTGGTGCACTAGTGGGATATCACTGTAGTTGACGTCCCATTAGAAATATAGGGTGTAGGATGCCAACACCAGTGGCGCCCCATGGATTATGATTTTTTAAAAATAGAAAAAACTGATTGGTAGAAATTTAGAATTTTGATTGTAGTTTTGATCGGAGGAAAGGGGGCAGCAAAGGAGGGATGTAGAGTAGCTGCAAGGACCAAGGTAAATAGTTCTTATTTTATTCACTCGCCTTATTAATTTGTAGTAGTTCTTATTTATTTTTAACCCTTTTCATGATGTCAAATACTAAACTAACCAACCATAACCCCAATCTTAACCCTAATTCTAATTTAAAGATTATTTTATAGATGAACGACGAAAATGACGGACGCATCCCTGGTGGGCAAGAGATCCAGCTATGTGAGAACCACATATATCGCTTGTTATTTGTTTGAGAGGCAATTTGCGTAAATTAAATTATATTTGTTATATTAACAAGCCCTATAATTAATATTTACAAGCCTCTATAAAATATTTAAAATTGAGTATAGAACTTTTGAGTGAGGAAGGGTTGAGTTTGTTGTGTGAAAAAATAGCTTCTTACACCCATTTATATAGTCTGAAATCTGCAACGTCCGAAAATTCGAACGTTATTGTTTACTTGAGAAAAAATATAGAGTGCGCTAGTGGAGTTTGTGCTCCACACCCTCAATCCTAGGGGCCGCCAACTCTAATAACGTCTTGCTTTCTCTTACTGAGAGACGTCAGCAGAGTTGGCGTCCCACCCTCTCCTGTTGGAACTTTTGGTTTTTTGAGTTCCACTTTATAGATATTTCAAATACACCATAGACAAAAGGGAAGAGACTTTTGTTTAGTCCCACATCGCTTAAAATCCACACTTGAGAGTGGGTATATATATGTTTACACCTTCTACATGGTTGTGATGAGTGGGAAGCTAGAGGGGTGCTCGCGCGCCCGGGGGCATTGGGCTAGAATGCACCCGGGTTGGAGGAAAGCTCCAGAAAATCTTAATGCGCATGTGCGGGCACGTCGCACGCGCAGGGGGGGTGCAAATCCAGGCTGTTTAGCCTCGCGCGTAGGTGGGACACGACCCTACTTTTTGCATTTTCTCTTGGTAAGTGAGCCCGCAATTTATGCGTAACCGCCCCTACTCATTCAACACGACTCATTCTCGTTCCTGATTCTTCTCCTGAGATTTGGTTCACGATCTAACAGTATTAGAGTTTTGCAACTCTATATATCATTCGTTCTTCGTTGAAAGAACACACCGCTGAGATCCAAAACCACCAAATAGAGAAAGAACTGAATCGCTGCCGTTCGTCTTCTTCCCTGTTCGACTGTAGGTTGCAGATAGGTACTGCTATCTGTAACTCGTTGTTGTATCCTGGAGGAAAGTCGCCGTTCGAACCTTACAGTATCGATAAGGGGCGAATCTTTCTTGAGGACAGTGATTCACACGCCTCAACGACTCCGAGTTCTGTTCCACGAAGCTTCTACCCCAACAATCTCAAGAAAAGATGGCTTCTCAGAACAATGATCTCGCTACTGCTGGATCCGCTCAATCTCGTTCAAGGCTACCTGACGTATCGAAGATCGAAGTTTTCAACGGTACCCACTTCAAACGCTGGAGGGAGAGGATCTACGTCTGCCTGGACGTGCTGAACTATGCGAAGTACCTGACTGAACCTGAACCTGAAAAGCCGGCGGCTATGGAGTTCGATTCGGCTAACATAGAAGATGCTGCAAACGCTTTCGATGATTTCCAAAAGCTGCACGATGAGTGGCAGCAAGGAAACAAGGTATGCCGATACACTATTCTAAATACCTTGTCGAATGAGATCTTCGATTATACTATTCATATAAATCAGCTTACGAAATCTGGGAAAATATGAATAAGAAGTATATAATCGAAGATGCTGGTACTCAAAAGTACGCTATTGGGAATTATCTTAAATTCCAGTTTGTTGACTCTAGAGATATCTCTTCTCAAATCATTGAATTTCAAGTTCTTTTAAATGATTTGAAAACTGAGGAGAACTCCCTGATGCTTTCGTCTCTGGTTGTTTGGTTGAGAAACTACCTGAATCATGGAAAGACACAAGGGATGAGTCTGGAAGACGTGATTATTCATGTCAGATTGAAGAGAAAAACAGAAAACTTGACGCAAGATTAGCTACGGAGTTTGACTCTAAGGCTAATATTGTGGAAGGTAATCCCAGTTCTGCTTCTAATCGGTTTAGGAGAAATCCTAAGAAAACCGATAAGAAATCTTCTATTCCGAAGACTAACAATTCCCGTCCTTTTAAGAAGAATAAAGGAAATTGTTATGTTTGTGGAAAACCCGGACATCATGCTTTTCAGTGCAGACACAAGAAGGATGGAGACAACAAAGACGTCACTCCGAAAGCTAATATAGTGAAGGATGATGTCTTTGCTGCTGTTGTCTCTGTTGTGAACATGGTGGCTGAGAAAAAAGACTGGGTTATTGATTCTGGAGCAACCCGTCACATCTGTGGTGACTTAAAGTCTTTCTCAGAGTACACCCAAGTGAAAGATGGAGAAGAACGAGTCTATATGGGTGACTCTAGGCCTGTACCCGTCTGGGAAAAGGCACAGTTCTTCTCAACTTGACTTCAGGGAAAATCCTTTCACTGGGTAATGTACTGCATGTTCCTGACATTCGCTGCAATCTGATCTCTGTGTCGCTGTTGGTTCAAGCTGGAATCAAAGTGAACATGGAATGCAACAAGGTAGTGCTTTCTAAGAATGAGAATTCATAGGAAAGGGTATTGTAACCAGGGTTTATTTATTCTGAATGTACTCAAAACTGTTATTAATGAAAATTCTGCTTCTTCTGCTTACATGGTTGACTCTTTTGATTTGTGGCATGGTAGACTAGGACATGTTTCTGCACCTTATATTAAGGAAATGAGAAAAACTGGTTTATTGCCTAACATCACTAAACCAACGAATGATAAGTGCGAAGTATGTGCTGAAGTTAAAGCTATCAAAAAGGGTTTTTACCTATTGTTTCTAGAGATAATACTGATTTGCTTTCTTTAGTTCACACCGATCTTGCTGAATTTAGAAGCTTAATGTATAGAGGAGGGAAATATTATATTACCTTTATAGATGATTATCTAGATACACGAAGGTATATCTCCTTAGAAACAAGCATGAAGCAGGTGAGATGTTTCTGAAATATAAAGCTGAAGTTGAGAATCAACTAGATAGGAAAATTAAAAGGCTTAGGTCAGATAGGGGAGGTGAATATGAGTCTAATCCCTTTGCTGACCATTGTGAACAACTTGGCATAATTCATGAGACTACCCCTCCATATTCACCAGAATCGAATGGGGTAGCTGAAAGAAAGAATAGAACCTTGAAAGAGATGATGAATGCTATGCTGGTTAGTTCAGGTGCACCCCTGAACTTGTGGGGGGAAGCCATCCTATCTGCTTGTTTTGTTCAGAACAGAATACCTTATAAAGCAACTGGCAAGACACCCTATGAGTTATGGAAAGGCTATACGCCTAACCTAAAATATCTCAAAATGTGGGGGTGCCTCGCCAAATTTCTGTTAGTAGGACCTAAAAAGTCAAAATTAGGTTCTAGAACTGTTGATTGTGCGTTCATTGGTTATGCTAATAACAGTGCTGCGGTTAGATTTTGGTGGTTAAGAGTGACTCTGACCAGGTTACTGTCAATACTACTCTGGAAACCAAAAATGTGATTTCTTCGAAACTATTTTTCCTTGGAAATCTCGGTCTCGAAAGAACTGTTAACCATACCGAACGTATCTCTGAGACTACCGAACGTATCTCTGAGACTCCTGAAAATTCAGAATTTGAATTGAGAAGGAGTAAAGAGCGAGGATATCCACCAATTTTGGTGATGATTTTCACATGTTTCTTGTGGATGATGATCCGATAACCTATGATAATGCTATGCATTCTAGAGACGCACCTTTCTGGATAGAAGCAATCAACAGTGAGTTAACCTCAATTATGTCTAATCATACTTGGGAAGTTGTTGATTTACCTCCTGGTGCTAGAGCTATAGGTTGCAAATGGATCTTTAAGAAGAAACTAAGAGCAGATGGCTCTATTGAGAAATACAAGGCTAGGTTGGTTGCGAAGGGATTCTCCCAGAAGAAAGACATAGACTATTTTGACACTTTCGCCCTGTGACACGAATCTCTTCTATTAGGATTTTAATTGCATTGGCAGCAGTTCATAAGTTAATTATCCATCAAATGGATGTGAAAACTGCTTTCTTAAATGGTGATTTAGAGGAGGAGATTTATATGTCACAGCCAGAAGGTACTATTGTACCGGGTAGTGAGAAGAAAGTATGCAAACTAGTTAAGTCTTTATATGGGTTGAAACAGGCACCTAAACAATGGCATGAGAAATTTGACTCTGTGATGGTGTCTAATGGATACCTGATCAATGATGCAGACAAATGCGTATACTATAAGTCTTTTAATAACTCTTATATTATGCTTTGTCTCTATGTGGATGACATGCTTATTTTGGGACCTAACCTTGATATATAAATGAGACCAAAAGATTTTTAGCTTCAAATTTGATATGAAAGATCTTGGTGAAGCTGATTAATCTTAGGTATTAAAGTTGTAAAGACAAAAGATGGTCTTACATTGTGTCAAGAACACTATGTCGAGAAGTTTTTGAAAAGATTTGGATATTATGACTGTAAGAGGGTGTCGACGCCATATGATGCTAATATCCATCTTAAGAAAAATAAAGGACATAGTGTCTCTCAGAAAGAATATGCCCAAATTATTGGTAGCTTAATGTACTTGATGAACTGTACAAGGCCTGACATAGCTTATGTGTTGGCAGACTGAGCAGATATACTCAGAGTCCTAGTAAGGAACACTGGGTTGCCATTGAGAGATTAGCCAAGTACTTAAAAGGTACCATTAATCATGGGATATCTTTCAAAGGGTCCCCACCTGTGTTAGAGGGTTATTGTGATGCTAACTGGATCTCAGATTCAGATGAGATCAAATCCACTAGTGGTTATGTGTTTACCCTTGGTGGGGGTGCAGTGTCTTGGAAATCTACCAAGCAAATGTATAGCTCGTTCAACCATGGAGTCCGAGCTAATCGCCTTAGAGAAGGCATGTTCTGAGGCTGAGTGGCTTAGAAACCTCTTAGCGGATTCCTATTAGTGTAAATGCTCCTCCTCCTGTGCCTATGCATTGTGATTGTCAAGCTGCTATCGCAAAGCAAAGAGCAAGATTTACAATGGGAAAAGTAGACATATACGTCTAAGACATACAGTGGTAAAACAGCTGTTAAAATCCGGAGTTATATCCTTGGATTATGTGAGGTCAGAGTTGAATTTGGCCGATCCTCTGACCAAACCACTTAATAGGAGGCAAGTGGAAGACGTCGAGGGGAATGGGACTTATGCCTAAAACAGAAAACAAGAGTGATGGTAACCCCACCTATTTGATTGGTGATCCCATGACTTAGGTTCATAGGGGTAAGAACAAGTCACTGGTTGTTTTTGTGTACTATCGACTATTGTATTTGAGATGTTCCATTCCTATGACTAGATAGTACTGTATTTATGAATACAACTACTGCAGTGAGAAGGTTGAGCTTTGCTCTTAATAGAATCCATATCCCAAATCTTGAGGTGGTGTGTCTAAACTGCAGTACACACTTGATGGAAATCTACCTATACGAGTGAGGAACTGGGTCGGTTCCTATGAAAGCCTTTGGCAGGCTTTCTAAGCACTCATGAAAAACCAGGAATCAGCGCAGGGCCAAAAAGCGCAAAACCGCAGAACAGTGAAGTACTAAGAATTATAATGTGGATGCGAGTCCTCTGTTCACATTTAAGGTTGTTGGTTCATAGAAATTTATTTCACCAACCTCCTGTGAACAAGATTTGCTATCCTAATGGCTGGTTCATAGCTGAAAGGCACCAGTACTTAGGCATTGTGTTCGTGCTACGGCTAGCAGATGAGACAACCACATATTTCAAAATATGTGGGGGAGGTGTAGTCGGTATAGACATAGCATGTGTGGTGTATTTTGAAATAGTGGGGGATTGTTGGAACTTTTGGTTTTTTGAGTTCCACTTTATAGATATTTCAAATACACCATAGACAAAAGGGAAGAGACTTTTGTTTAGTCCCACATCGCTTAAAACCCACACTTGAGAGTGGGTATATATATGTTTACACCTTCTACATGGTTGTGATGAGTGGGAAGCTAGAGGGGTGCTCGCGCGCCGGGGGCATTGGGCTAGAATGCACCCGGGTTGGAGGAAAGCTCCAGAAAATCTTAATGCGCATGTGCGGGCACGTCGCACGCGCAGGGGGGGTGCAAATCCAGGCTGTTTAGCCTCGCGCGTAGGTGGGACACGACCCTACTTTTTGCATTTTCTCTTGGTAAGTGAGCCCGCAATTTATGCGTAACCGCCCCTACTCATTCAACACGACTCATTCTCGTTCCTGATTCTTTCTCCTGAGATTTGGTTCACGATCTAACAGTATTAGAGTTTTGCAACTCTATAATTCATTCGTTCTTCATTGAAAGAACACACCGCTGAGATCCAAAACCACCAAATAGAGAAAGAACTGAATCGTTGCCGTTCGTCTTCTTCCCTGTTCGACTGTAGGTTGCAGATAGGTACTGCTATCTGTAACTCGTTGTTGTATCCTGGAGGAAAGTCGCCGTTCGAACCTTACAGTATCGATAAGGGGCGAATCTTTTCTTGAGGACAGTGATTCACACGCCTCAACGACTCCGAGTTCTGTTCCACGAAGCTTCTACCCCAACATCTCCTTGGGGATGTCAACTCTAGTGACATCTCATTCCTCTATTTTTTCTTTATTGCAAATTAATCCACCAAAATTCACCTATATAAAATTTTGTGAATGCTAGAAGATCATGATCACGATCATAATTTTATAAAGTAAAAGCACTTTGAAGCCAGGGTTGGTCCTACCTTTTAGAATACCCCTCATTATACATCTTTCTAGACGGCGGGGGAATTTATTGAGGACTAAAAAAGGCCATGGTCCTCTAAACTTTTGTTTTATTTTCTTATAAAAAATTAAAATTTAGATATTATCACCTCCAAGATATAATTTGATCCACCGAATAGGTTATCATTCTGCAGCTCCATACAAACACAGTCCTCAACTTTCATTATCATACACCAAACTCGAGTGACACTTGAGGTTACCGAAAAAAAAGATATAAGATTCCGACTGAATGACGAAAAATCAGTGGATCGAGTCACGTTTGACTTATTATTATTTTTATTTATTTGGTGGAAGTTGAAGACAGTGGGTCCAACAAATATGTAGTATAACATGCACTAAGTCCAATGCGTATTGTCGGATATCTAAAAAAGAAAAAATATATATAATTTGATCCTCTAAAATATAATTTGTTATTCTAAAAATATAATTTTTACCGTCCAAGATTTTTAGTTTAGTTCTGCCCTGCCGCAATTTCTACCCATCACCAACCACATGATAGTATCAGGATCGTGGTCTTAATTCCACCTGTGATATTTTCAACTTGCATGTGAAGCAAAAGCAAAACGGCCATATATAATATCAGAATTGCTAGAAAAATGTCGCCAATCCTTCCATGTCCACAAAATAACTCGTGATGGATCAACATCGACCGACAGACGAACCAATCTTTGATAGGCCACGGCACGAAGCCGAAGGGCTCCACCACTTGCCGACCCTTCGAGGGTCGCCGCGTGCCCTCTGTGCAACTTGGCGTCCAGGGCCGGTTTTAGGATAAGTCGGATAAGTCTTGGGACTTGGACAACCTCCTTTGCTAGGACAACTCTTCAGACTCAGTATGATCCCACCGAACGTCAGGATCACGGATGACCATTAGGACCAGCTGACAATAAGGGACAAGGGGCAACCAAAATTAAGTCAAGGATAGAACAATCTAACCCTCCGGACCGGCCATGTTGACATCATTCACAGTGCAGGAATGCTCGGAACCGACCTAGAGGTAAATCAGACAAGACTTCGAACTTTGATAATTCTCTCCGCCTGGGGCAATTCTTGGTCTCAACATGACCCTCAAATGGTCGGGGTCACGACTTACCATCCAGAATTGGTCCATAATAAGGTTCAAGAGACAAACTAAAATTAGTTTTGGTTAATCCCGTGGTCCGATAATAGATATGCTGAGCCAGTCACAGAACTCTCGCTAATTGTTTCTGACACACCTGTACTTTTACTCTCAACTTCAAACTTCATTTACTATCTAATAATTTTTTGTTAGTCTAGATGAGCCTTTACTAAAGCCCTGCTTAGCAATTGTAGGGATAACGGATATAAGATATTTTTAGACTATTGATTATGAGTATTTTAGAGTATCGATTATGAGCGGTTATAAGGGATCTGATTTTGGATGGTTTTTAAGTCACGGTTTTTAAATCAGTCCAATTTATGCTTGGTAATTCACTAACAAATGGTTCTGAAATTTTTTTTACACGAATAAAATTAAATAGTGAAGGGTATCAGTATTTATAATTATATATTTTTTACGATATAAATGGAATAAAATAATAAAGTCGTTCAAAATCTACCGATTTAGGATGTTTATAAAGTCATCGAAAATTACATTACACCGATTTTGGAGAATTTTTGAGCCGATCAAAATCAGTGGCTCAAAAAAATTAACAAACAAAAGTTTTCATAAACGGTCGATTCAAAAGTACCCCAGAACCGGTGAAAATACCCAAGCATACCCTAACAAGGAGGTGCAGAAATAAGTATTATGGTTGGGTGGATTCAATAAAATGGAAAAATACTAATTTGCTAATAAATGATATAAAAAAATAATACATGTCTATCTTTGGGGAACTAATCCACTAACATATACCTAAATTTCCCATCTCAAAGGAAGAGATTAAAATTATATTAAGAGTAGAGAACTCTACCAATGGAAAAAAAAAAATTTGTGCTTAGAGCATCAATAGTAATAGTAAGGCTCATCCCAATTTCTATATTCTAGATTCAGAATGTATGAATCTATTTTATAGAATAATAAGATTTAATTAGGGTTCCATAATAATTTCGTCCCAGTCACATCAGCTAGGGCCTCAGAATTTTTACATTTATAATGTAGGAATTTATTTTGTAGAACAATAAGACTCAACTTGAAACCCTAATTTCAAGATTATATATTTTATATTTTTTGAGGAAAAGAATGACACATGGATCTATATCCATTTTATTTGGGTCACAAGATTTATTTGTTTTACTATTTTCATATAAACTAAATCTATTCTACATTAATTCTTTTATTACAAATTTGGAGTCAAGATATATTTTTGAGTTAAACTCGAGAAGAAATATTGAGATCCACCCAATATTAAGTACCAATCCGGACAGTACATGTGTAGGAAATAATAATGTCTTGTTCTCATTGCTAGGGTTTGTTACAATATATATAGTGTCTACATTTGGGCTTATGGGCCATATATTTATTACAAATATAATCTAACACCCCCCCTCAAGTTGGATTGAGCATGCAAGTCACAAATGCCCAACTTGGAAAGTAAAGGATCAAACACATGCTTTCCAAGGGACTTGGTGAAGATGTCAGCCAGTTGAGAAGAAGTAGGAACATACGAGGCTATTACGGTGCCATCGCGAATAGCATCGCGAACAAAATGCAAATCCACCTCAATATGCTTACTGCGCTCATAAAATACCGGGTTCTGAGCCAGGTGTAGGGCAGACTGACTGTCACAATACACCGACATAGCAGACTCCTGGCGAACGCCCAAACACACCAATAATTCTTTCAACCATTTTAACTCACAAACAAGCGCAGCAAGAGATCGGTATTCAGCTTCAGCGGAAGATCGGGAAACAGTTGGTTGCTTCTTGGTCTTCCAAGAAATAGGAGACCCTCCCAGAAACACCAACCAGCCTGTAACAGAGCGGCGAGTCAAGGGACAACTTGCCCAGTCGGAATCACACCAACCAGAAAGACGGAGATCACAATCAGCTTTCAAAAGAATACCCTGTCCCAGTGCATGTTTGAGATATCTGACAACTCTCAAAGCAGCATGCCAATGATCTTGTCGAGGCTCCTGTAAGAATTGAGACAAGATATGCACAGCATAGGCTAAGTCAGGGCGAGTAAATGATAGATAAATCAACCTCCCAACCAGCCTCCGATAAGTCTCTGTATCCGCCAACTTTGGACTAGTCGATTCAGCCAGCTTATGATTGGGCTCCATGGGAAAACCAGCAGGTCGAGACCCATCAAGCCATATTCTGAAATGATGTCCAAAGCATACTTCCTTTGACACAAGAAAATTATTTCTGCACTTCGAGCCACCTCTATGCCAAGAAAGTTTCAACACACCAAGGTCCTTCATGTGAAAGCAAGAACTAAGGTACTTTTTGAAAGCGTCTAAAGCACCTGAGTCATTACCAGACACAATCATATCATCCATGTAGATCAAAACATGCAACTCTACCTTCCCTTTAAAAAGAGAGAAAAGGGAATAATCGGAATGAGATTGATTAAATCCATAGGATATTAGAGAAGCAACAAGCTTAGCAAACCAACGACGTGGTGCCTGTTTCATTCCATATAGAGACTTACGCAGGCGACACACTTTGTTGGGTTCACTATACAAAAAACCTGGCGGCAACTTCATATACACTTCTTCTGTCAGTTCTCCATGAAAAAAAGCATTGTGCACATCCATCTGGTGCAAAGTCCAGTCTATCACAGCTGCAACAGCCAAGAATGTCCGAACTGTAGGCATCTTAGCAACCGGGGCAAAAGTCTCTGAATAGTCGATCTCCTCAACCTGATGATTACCGAATACACACTACCAAAATATGTTCATTTAGCGACGGCCACATCCGTCGCCCATCCATCGGCAATCAGTATTAGCAACCGATAACTGACGGATCTTGGTCAAAATTGTAACCTCACCTCTTTAAAATTTACATTACTTTTTTTATATATATAATGTTTTAGACTTCACCTAAATTGTTAAATTGATAAATAAGAATGGGCTAAGGATTTGTTTTATCATTTTCCAAAAACCCATGGGCTACTCCAATGGGCCTGGCCCATTAGAGTAATGGCCTATTTTAACTAAGCCTCTTCTCTATTATTCTTAATGGAAGTACAGATTCATTTCATTGCTTTCTATATGAAAATTCAGTTGCAGTGATGTGTAACAAACTTTCACTGTAGCTTCAATTCCCGCCAATTGCTTCCTTCTCACGCTACCATTAGCCGATCGGCTTAATAAAACTACTCCCCATCCTCATTGTTGATAAGAATTTCCTTCTCTCCAAAAAATTCTTCTTCCGGGATCGTGCAGCTGGCCATGGCGGTTACAGGAGAGCTTCACGACGACTGAGCCGGTTGTAGTTCTTCTTCTTCGACATCAACAGTGGACTCGTCTTCAGATCGTTCGAACGATCGAAATTCCTTTCTAATCGCTCAGATCTACTCTGGTGAGTTTGGATTTGAAGTTCTTGCCTATTTCGTTCTGGTATGATCAATCGTTTGATCTACTGTGTGCATCTTCCTTGAACAGAATTATAGATCAATTTGATTTCTGGGATTTAGGACGGGTTGGGGAAGAATTCAGTAAGTATTTCGTCTCTGGAATTTCTGTATGTTTAGGCATTGTCGATCTTCCATTTCTTGAAACTAAATTGTTGCTTTACAACTGTTTGTGGGAATGCTTCTTGAAGTTTAAGAAATCATTGATCGTGTTGATTGTGTGGAATTCGTGGAATCAGGACTCAGGAGTTGGAATACACGAGATTGTGTCAAGAGATATTTTTTCCAATCGAATTCTTCAGTAATGACTGAACCCATCTAGCTAATATTTAAGTGTTGGCCTGATTTTCTGGATAATTGATGTGTGGTGATCTCTGTTTTGGAATGCAATTTTGTCTTAGAATCGTAAGCATAGGTGATTAGGATAGATCAGGATGTTATTATGAAGGAAATTAGATCCTACAGTTCAGTTTTCAAAATACCTTATATTGATGGTTCATTTTAAACCTGGTAGTTAGGTTCAGCCTAAGTTAATGACATAATGCATGCTAGGACTAATAACTGCTATCAATTACTTTTGATTATGTTATTCCCAGTTGAAATTAGGAATGTTCATATGTGCAATTGAACAGGATAGTTGGGATTTCATGTCAGAGATTAAGAGTGCCTTATAGTACTATTTTGTTATCCTTCATTAAATTACATTTTGCATTTGATATCATCAGTTCATGATACCTCAGTGCTTAAGAGTATATTGGATGCATCTGGGAATGAAATCATGTTTGCAGATTTCCTGTTACCTATGGCTTTCATTGATTACTCTGTTTTCAAATGATTGGGAGTTTAATGGTAAATTGAACAGGATATTGGGTTGGGGGTTGACTGAATTTAGAACTGCATCTGCAGTTTCCTTAGTCAATTCACTGCAGTTGGGAGCTGGCATATAATATCAGTGTAGTCTCAAATTGAAAATACAGGTGTAGGCAACTCTAGAGGGGGGTGAATAGAGTTTGTGTCGATAATCACCAAATAAAAATTAACTCTATATCACCTCCACAAAATAACTATCAAGATAGTAAATAAATCAGAAGGAAATGCGGAAATAAATAAAGATCAGAAGAGCATACGCAAACACAGCAGTTTTAACCTGGTTTCCCTCGTGGAGGACTAGTCCAGGCCTGAGAACTCTAGCTCAGGATTCAAATCCACTATTTGTGAAATAGTAGTTTATAACCCGTGCCTTTTCTCAGAAGAGCACGTCAACTTCTTACAGAGGATCGCAGTGGCGATT
>JANAVB010013085.1:0-43390 GCA_029216955.1 Iris pallida | reverse complement strand
AACTCTAAATTGACATGTTTGGATGTTACCCCTAGCCTAATTAGACCTAATTAGGTTAGTTTGGATAAGATGAGGCTAGGTACGTGTCCATATTTGGATACGTGAGGTCGTTTTACGAGAAATCATAAAAATAGGCTTTTTTGGGGTTTTCGGGTTCCAACACACGGGTGACTTTTTGCACCGACACTAGAATTGGCAAGTTAGTACTTAGAATAAGTTCTAATCATTATTTAGAACTCGTGGATAGAGTTTGGGTCGAATCCGGATAGGTTTGGTGTCCGTATCACGCGGTATCGCAAATCGGACATCCCGGAGTCGCTAGAATGGCCATTTGGCCATTCGGACCTCGTTTCTCGTTTCCGCCGTCGCGTGCGTGAGTTAGATTTCTTGTGTGGGGCACGTGTCTAGGCCCTAGAGGGTAGAATTTCAAAGATTTGGGTATTCGGATAAGGTTTTGGATCGTTTAGGAGTAGGTGTGTGTGTGTATATGTGTGTGTGTCCATATATATATGTGTGTGTGTGTGTCCATATATCCATGTATCCATATGTGTGTGTCTATATATGTATGTATGTATCCGTGTGTGTGAGTGTGTGTGTGTCCATATATATAGATATCCATATGTGTGTGTCTATGTATATATATATAGATATGTATGTGTGTGTGTGTGTCTATATATGTATGTATGTATCCATCAATGTGTGTGTGTGTGTGTGTGTGTGTTGTGTGTGTGTGTGTCTATATATGTAGATATGAGTGTGTGTGTGTGTGTGTGTGAGTGTGATATATATATATATATATATATATATATATATATATTATATATATATATATATATATATATATATATATATATAAGAGAGGGATATACATATATATATATATAGAGTGAGATAGAGGAAGGATTTAGAGAGAGAGTTAAGGGAGTTAGAGAGGGAGAGAGTGAAGAGCCATAGCAGCAGCAGGGGGGATTAGGGGCTGCTGTCCCCCCTCCCCCCAAACAGCAGCTATAGCAGCAAATGGCAGTAGCAGCAGCAAAGTGGCAGCAATAGCAGCCCAAAAAACCCCCTTAAACCCCATTTCCCCCCCTATATATACACCAATATATACCAATATATACCCACATGTATACTCCTATATATAACCATATATACCCCCCCCCCTAAAATAGCCTATGAGTGGGTTTGTGGAATGAGATTAGAGAGTTAGAATTAGAGGGTTAGAGTTTAGCTAAAAGAGAAGTAGGAGATAGTGAAGGGTGAGTGGAATGGTGATTTTGAGTTCCGAGTGTCGAAACGCGTCCAAATTTGAGATGTAACTTAGATATGTGAAATAGAGTTTGCGGATAGGCTCCTAAGTTAAAATCGAAGTTTCGTTGGAGATTAGGAGAAGGGTATCTCAAGATACCATTGAGTATTTTCGATACTCAAGATAATGAGATTTTTACCCTTTTTGAGTTTTAGATATCAAGATACCGTGATACGGTATCGAGATTCTAGGAGAGGGTTTAAATACCATAATAGAGAGTGGAGGAAAGCTTAGGATGAAGTGGAAAAGCCTAGAGTGGGAGTTAGAAGCTAAAGTAGGATTTTTACCAAGATAATGGGTAAATCAACAACATGAACCGTAAGATGGACTGGATGTCCACTCTACCTAGAAAACTTGGTAGGTAATATTAGTGTAGGTTAGTATCCTACTACCCTAGGAAGCCGGGAGTGAAACTCCTAAGGAAAAGCTACTTGGCCTTTGTATTAGGGTAGAAAGGGTAAACGGGATAAGTAGGGAGAATACCCATTTCACAACATATGGGTTTAGTACTTTAAGATATAGCTAAAATTAGGATATTATGGTTGGTAATTGTTAGAAATAGTAGACTTGGACTAGTTTTGACCTTGGTTGACCATGGTTGACTATTTTGACCAAAAGTCAACCGAAGCCTAAAATTGACTAGAACTTGACCAAACTTGACCAGTTGACCCAAAGTCAACTTTTAGTCAACGTTAGTCAAGTTTGACCTAGAGTTGACCTAGGATTTACCAGAGTTGACCAGTTGACCAAAAGTCAACTGTAAGTCAACCTTTGACTTAAATCGACCTAGTTTAATTTTGTTTGACTTGCATTGACCTAGTTTGACTTTGTTAGGTCTAATATGACTTAGATTGACCATGTACAATCTAGTTTGACCTTGTTTGACCTAGATTGACTTAGTTTGACGTGTCTTGACCTATTTTGACTCAGTATGACTTAATTTTACTTCCAAACCATTATATTGATACAGTATTCCATCTATAGGTCCTCGAGACACTGTTCTTGGACTCAGTCGACTTATCTATCACATCACAGGCGAGTACATTCTCTGATAATATTTTTGTTTTATGATATCGTCTTTGTTTTTAGTATTTAGTGTAGATATCATTGTTCTCTTGACACATTGTTCACACGGATTGGTATTTGTCTGGATTCCGTCATAAGATGTTATTCCTCTTATTTATGGTATGCCTTGTGCAAGTCTTCCTAGTTCCTTGTGCATTGTATAGACATGATTCCTGCGAAGGCTAGCTACCTTCTCAGAGAATCACGTGTCATGACGTGCCATGACTGGATCCACTATATTAGTCAGGGATGGGGGTGTTAGCGTAGATATGTGATCAATACCCTACAGTATTATATTGTATCATCATTGTATAGTGTTAATCATACACTCACGTATGATTAGCCAGGCCAAACATTGTATCAAGTTCTAAGCCGATCACATGTTAAAACTGTGCTAAACTTACATAGATAGCAGTTCCAGATTTTCGTACATGTTATACACTGTTCTCTTGTCTTATCTTATTACAGTTTTGGATATACCCTGTCAGGATGCATGTACGCTATACTTTACCTAGTATATTCTCTCTATCTACTGCTACATTTTCAATATTATATAACTAGAACTGTTGTTTGAGATTTTGTACTCGTTCTATCCTGACTGGATATGTTAACAAAATATTACAGATGACGGTGAGGGGATGATGTACCTACTACGGTCCGATTGACGTAGTGGGCTTAGACTTGGAGACCTTGGTTCAGCAGGGCTTAGCTCCGTCCAACGAGCCTCTAGCTTAGTTTAGTTAGAATAGACATTTTAGACTGGACCTTGTCTCCAGCTTGCTACTTATGTTATTATATTATATTTGGGATTGTATAACCATATTACTTTGTGACTCTCTCTCTTTCTCTCGTTGTTGAGCTGGATATTGCACTTGTGGTTTTTATCTATCTAGTTTTCGTGCCATGATTCTTCCTTCTAGATTGTGATTGAGTTTATCAGTATTTTATACTATATTCCTCCGTACGGAGATGACAGGTTATTATATACTATTTGTTGGCTAGTAGACCTACAGCGTTCTACCCATTTTTACGGTATAGGCGGGGCGTGGTCACGCACTTGTGCCCCTACCTAGGGTGCAGGTCGTGACAGAGACACGTGAAAGACATCGTGAACTACGGCTAGATTGGGTGGAAGTGCAACCCTGTAAGCTACCTCTCCGATCTGCCAAGTATCTCGAACGGCCCGATGTATCTGGGGCTCAACTTGCCTCCTCGTCCAAACCGGATCGTCCCTCTAGTAGGTGATATCTTCACTAGCACCATATCTCCGTCAGTGAACTCCATCGGTCGCGACTAGCATTGGCCCAGTGTTTCTGCCTGTCCTGAGCAACTCTGAGCCTGTCTCTGATCATCCCGACCTTATCTGATGCATCCGTGATCTCTCTGGCCCAAGCATAAACTCTATCCCAACATCGTCCTAAAAGAGCGGTATATGGCATCGTCGTCCATATAGTGCCTCGAAAGGAGACATACGATGCTGGCTTGGTAGCTGTTGTTGTATGAAAACTCTACCAAGTGCAGATGGCTCTCCCATGATCTGCCAAAGTTCAGCACACAGGTCCTCAGCATGTCCTCTAGCGTCTTTATCGTCCTCCGGACTGTCCATCTGTCTGTGGGTGGTACGCTGTACTGAACTTGAGCCGACTGCCCAACTCTTCCTGCAAGCTCCTCCAGTAGTGGGACGTGAATCTGCTATCTCGGTCCGACACGATGCTCACTGGTACTCGTGTAAGCGAACTATCTGCTGCATGTATAGCTCTGCCAACTTCTCGGTGGAAAGTCCCACCTTGAAGGGTATGAAGTACGCACACTTCGTCAACCTGTCAACGATGACCCAAATGGCATCCTTCCTTCCTTGAGAACGAGAAGCCCTGAGACGAAGTCCATCGTAATGTGTTCCCACTTTCACTTGGGAATGGATAACGGCTGCAATAGACCAGCTGGCCTCTGGCGCTCCGCCTTGACCTGCTGGCAAACTAGGCATCTCGCAAATAAAACGTGATACATCCCTCTTCATCCCGTGCCACCAAAGATGTTCGCGCAAGTCACGGTACATCTTATTGGCACTAGGGTGAATAGAATATCGCGATCTATGCGCCTTCTACAAGACTGCCTCTATCAGCTCTCCCTTCGGCACACATAACCAGCTGCCATGCCTCAAGGATCCATCCTCTGCTACGGTGAAGTCATCCAACAATCCAGCTAAAGCCTGGGCTCGAAGTCTGCGAAGGCTCTCATCTGTAGACTATGCCTCCTTAATCTGCTATATCAAACCTGACTGAATGTCAAGCGCCATCATCTGTATCACTGGTCCTGGCGGACTATCTCTATACCGAGCTTCTCCAGATCTTTCTGCAAATGCCGATCTATCATCATATACCAAGCCATCGGATGCCTGCTCAGCGCATCCGCCACCACATTTGCCTTTCCGGATGATACTGTAAATCGATGTCGAAGTCCTTCATCAACCAACCATCGTCTTGCCTCATGTTCAGCTTTTTCTGCGTGAACACATACTTTAAGCTCTTGTGGTCAGTAATGATTTCCACACGCTCTCCGTATAAGTAGTATTTCTACAACTTGAGTGCAAAGATCACCGCAGCTAACTCTAGGTCGTGGGTTGGATAGTTCCGCTCATGAGTCCGTAATTGCCTAGATGCATAAGCAATCACTTTTCCATGCTGCTGTAGGACAATCCTAGCCCCTTTCCGAAGCATCGCTGTATATGGTGAAACCTCCAGACCCTGAAGGTAATGTCAGAACTGGAGCGGTCGTCAGCTTCCTCTTCAGCTCCTCAAATGCTGTATGGCAGTCCTCTGACCAGTTGTACTCTGCGTCCTTCCGCGTCAGTTTTGTCATGGGTTCGGCTATCTTAGCAAGTCCTGGACGAACTTCCTATAATAGCTGCTAAACCCAAAAAGCTCCTGATCTCTGAAACTGATGTCGGAGCCTTCTATGTCTCAACGGCAGCAAGCATTTCTGGGATCCACCAAGATCCCCTCTCCAGTAACTACATGACCGAGAAACTCCACTCGGTCCAAAAAGAACTCGTACTTCGATAATTTGGCATACAACCTCTCCTACCTCAGAATCCCCAAAACTGTTCGCAAGTGCTCTGCGTGCTCCTCCGGCGTCTTCGAGTATATCAGGATGTCCTCGATAAATACTACGACGAACTTATCTAGATACTGGTGAAATATCTTATTCATCAAGTTCATAAGACAGCTGGCACATTTATGAGACCAATGACATCACCAAAAACTCGTACTGCCCATACTTTGTGTTGAACGTCGTCTTCTGAATGTCTGCAGCCCTGACTTTCACCTGGTGGTAACCGGATCTCAAATCTATCCTGGAAAACACCTTCGCCCTACTCAACTGGTCGAACACATCATCTATCCTGGGCAGAGGATATTTGTTCTTAATAGTGATGGTATTCAATGCCCGGTAGTCAATACACAACCGGACTGTACCATCCTTCTTCGGCACAAAAAGTACTGCGCCCCATGGAGAAGCACTAGATCGAATGAAACCCTTTTTCAACAGGTCATCAATGCTCCTTCATCTCTACGGCCTCCTTGGGGTTCACTCTATAGCAAGCCCGAGATATGGTGAGGAACCCGGTACTAAATATATAGTGAACTCCACATCTCTGTCAGGCAGATGTCCTGGAAGATCCTCTGGAAATACATTCATAAACTCCCTAATGATAGGATGTGGCGGTGCTAACTCCCCAACTGTCGTACAACAGTTCGGCTCTAGGCTGATCTTCGGCCATGTCCTCTTGACACTGAATGGTGCCGTGCCTGGGGGACTGAACAGAATACTACCCTCATGACAGTCTATAGCTGCATGGGCATAGCTAAGCCAGTCCATCCCCAATATGATATCATACCCGGGGAGTGGCATCACAAAGAATCATCCCCTAAACTCTCTTCCAGCTATAGTAATAGAGCACTATAGATAGCTCTAATGGGTACTGGTCCGCCTCCCGTCATTACTCTACTCATCTCCTCGATAGGTGTAGCTACTAAGTGGTGTTTATGCATAAACTCTAATGACAGGAAGCTATGTGATGCACCAGAATCAAACAAGCATAGAGCTAGAAAAGAATGTAAATAAATATGACCTGTGATGATGTCAGCCAAATAATCTGGCTCCAAAACCTGCTCCGGCTCCGCCTCAAGAGCCAGACTATAGCCTTCCCCTGGGGTCCCTTCTGCTGCTGCAGATGTTGCCCAAACCTCTGCTGCTGAGTCGAAAGCGACGGTCCTTTAGACGGTGGTCCGGCACCTGGTACCCTCGCTACTGGGCAGTCTCGAAGCTGATGGGTGGTAGACCCAAAGATAAACACTGCCCCAACCTCTTCCTACAGACGAAAGCGTCATGGCCTGGTCTTTTACAGAAAGAACACACACCTCCCTTCTGCTGCCGGGTCCCGGGCTCTAACTGGTGTGTGAGGCCTCAAAAAGAAAGTCACGCTGAGTTGATCAGAACAATCACACAGAGTGATCCAAGAAGCAGCACAAAGATACGCTAAGTTGCTCCTGGCCATCTCCTTTAGAGTCACGCAGAGACAGCTCAACCATACGTCAGATCATAATGACTGACAACACAACAGTCGAGAAACGTCTCCTCGTATGCCACGATGCACAAATTCGAGAGATCATTGCCGTCTTTTCGTGTTTTCGAAATCTTCCTTAGCAAGACTCACTCTTCACCAAGTTGGCGTGACTTTGGGTCTTATCTTCATTTAATGCGGCTGACAATATAATCAATGTCAGAGATTCTGTGTCGACGAAGCATGCCAAATCAAGACAGCTGGCGATTTGCGTAGATTCTGAACCTTCTCCTTCCTCAAGTTTGCGTGGTTTTGAGTTATTCTTCTCGAAGCCTGCGTGAATCTGAAGTATTCTTCTTCAAAGCTTGCGTGGATTTCGCCTTCAACGAGTCTGCGTCAACGAAACTGCATGGATTTTTTGCCTTCACAAGACAGCGTGGATTTCATTTCAACTGGAGTACGTGGCAGCCATGCCACCGATCTCTCTCTCGCGTGTCCAGTAACTTGCACACGACTCATGCACTAATGCCATGTGTCCAACAGTTCGGGCCACGTCCAGTAACTACTCATTAACCCTGCGTGTATTAGAGTCTGCGTGACTTTTCAAATGCACTAGTGTGAGGTAGTTATCTTTCAGTTACTGTTTTGACTCTATAAATAGAGTTCTTTTTTTTTATTGTACAGATACATTGATATCTACTGTCAAAATTTTGAGAGCTTTTCTTCTTCGCATAGTCCAAGGGATAAAGCCGATCGTCTTCTAGATCGGATTCCTACAGTTGTAATTTTCCTAGATACACAACAAATAAAAGAATTTCTTTATGGAAAACAAATTGGCGACTCTGCTGGGGAAAACCATCTCCTCTTCTGAGATGGTATCAACTCAATGCGATACTTCGTCTATCGCTCGACGAAGAAGGTGATGACGATCAAATTCGATCACTCGCCTATGAAGAAATGCAGCGGGCTAAGGGTGGCAAGCCCATTCCAGCCTCCATTATCACTGCCAAGTCAAAGGGATACTCTGTCTATGTCCCTAAGAATTAGTTGGCAGTCAATGGTGAAGTCTCTGCCACAGTGTCTACTCCTAACACTGGCAAGAACTCCTGCAAGCACGCACACTCTTGTGCGCTCGAAGATGACAGTACTAAAAGTCATATTGACAGTACTGGCTCTTTAGCCGAATCTGTTCCAGCGTACAAATTCAATTCTAAAAGTCACGCTGACAGTACTGGCTCTTAGCCGAATCTGTTCCAGTGTGCAAATTCATTCTAAAAGTCACGCTGACAGTACTGGCTCTTTAGCCAAATCTGTTCTAGTGTGCAAATTCAACTCTAAAAGTCACGCTGATAGTACTGGCTCCTTAGCCAAATCTATTCCAGTGTGCAATCCCACATTCAAAAGTCACGCTGACAGTATGGCTCCTTAGCCAAATCTGTTCCAGCGTGTAATTCTAAAATCAAAAGTCACGCTAACAGCTCTGGTCTTTAACCAAGTCTGTTTCACGTGTATTTCATCAGAGAAGAATAACTCCTTAATTATCTCTTCTTCTTCACCGAGTTCTACTAGAACTGGGGGTGGTTTTCCACACCAAAGTCCCTTCGAAAGGACAACTCTTTAGTTGTTTCTTCTTCTCCTGTAGTTTTTACTCCAGGAACAGCTTTGACTGATACTTTTGTTAGTCAAAGGAAAGGAGATGGTCTTTTGACTACTCTTCCTTCTGGACATTCTATGTCTCAACATCTGAATGGTCTAAGAAGAAACATCCTTATGTCTTCTTCTTGATTTCTTCAAATTGGGCACAGAATCTGTCCATTAAAGAGGGTCTGTTACCAACTCCTAATCAAGGGAGTGGTTTAACTCTTCCTTCTCTGCAAATATCCAGATCAATGGAAGGAAAACTCCATTTTCCAAAATTAAATGTTACCTTCTACTCTGATTAAGAACAAAACTCAGCACTTGTGTTAAGAACCATACACAATTGGATATGAAGATAAAAGATCCAGATGCAGAGTATGCAAGAAATTATGTGGCTCACATTAATCATTCTTTGTATAATCAAGCCATCAAGACCCAAGAACAGGAAGTATACTCCTCAATCTTCACAAACAGATTTACGGGAATATCTTCAACAGAAGAGAGGAGTAATTCTATATCAAAGGAACATGCTGAATGTGACTTCTATCCAAGAGTCATTCAGTGCAGATGTGAATCAACAGTTCAAGACCATGGTGATCATGCTGAATGTGACTTCCAGTCAAGAGTCACAATGCAATGCAGATGTCAAAATAAACGATCTGTCTTTAATAGGATTCAGTATGACCTATGCCTGATGAAGATGAGCCTTTGTTTGCCTCTGTCAACATGACTTCTCGGGACACCGGGGTAGAGTTGATAGTCCAGATGGAGTATATAAAAACCCGAGCAAGAGTCCTAGCTTCTAGTCAAAGAAATTTGCTCCCTGAAATTGACTCTGAATTTCTTGGAGAATCTAACTTCCCACCTCTTCCTACTGGGGGTAATTCTCCTATAGTTGACTTTGATACACGAAGCAATGATTCAGAGCATACAACATCTACTAGTTCATCAATAATCCCTCATACAGTCACGACTTACAAGGTTGATGGGAATACTGATGAACCCTCTTCTTCCCTGACTCCTCAAGATCGAAGAATTGCTTCTTTGGAACAGCAAATGAAGTCTATGACTGACACAATGAGTCATGTATGAACTCATGACAGCTCAGTTGCAAAATCGACAGACTGTATCAGATGCCATACCAGTTGATACTGATATAAGTCCAGTACAAGTTCCTCCAGCAGTACAATCCAATACTCCTGGACCTGCTCAACCAAATCCTAGTCTCTCTGGAGCTGGGGTAGTGCTTACAATGCTGTTCCTCCTCCTAACTATTCTACAAGCCACAACTCCACAATCTTCGGGAGTTGTCTCTGAAAATTGAAAAATCTCAAAACTCAATTCGAGGCATTCAAACAGAAGGATGTTTACAAGGTTAGGCATCAAGCAGCCTTATCCGATAGAATGGAAGCAAGTACATATCCTCCTAATACAAGCCTCCTACTATCTCATTCTATGATGGAACCACTTCTCCAAGTCAGTTTATCAATCACTTTGCTGATGACTGATCAACTACAACCAAGTGATGCCCTCCTTACTCGGGTATTTTTGGATGTCTCAAGGGAACGGCTTATGATGGTATAGAAGTCTCCCAGATGGGAGTATTACCTCATTTGCTGGTTTCAAACAGATGTTTCTTGAAAGGTTCTATGAAGGGCTTAGTGACATGACTATGTCTGCTCTTATTAGAATCAAGCAGAAAATAATGAATCTACAGAGGAATACATTGAACGGTTTCGAAGAGAAGCTCGAAGATGCCTCTTGGAACTCCTGATGCTGTCACCATTGACACGTGCAAATCAAACTTGTTGCCAATCATCAGTATGTGGACAGGGTCCACTCAATTTCAAGATTGGCCTTCCTTCATAGTCAGTGCTAAAGCTGCAGAAATCAGTGCTGAAACCTTCAAAGTTTAGGAGTGCAGATGACTCCTAAAGAAACAGGACAAGGGGCTAACAATAAAATAATGCTCGCAAAAAAGAAACTCTAGAAGTTAATCTTCAGAGCAAAGATGCATCGATATTCAAACTCCTGCCTCTACGACTCAACAATCAGAACACCGCCCAGAGAAGAATATTCTTTGATGACGACGATGTCCTTGGTATCTTTGAATGTCTGCTGAAAGGTAATAAAATACAATTACCAGAGATCAAGAACCTGATGAAGCTGGTAAGACAGATCATCCTAAATACTGTCCATATCACAGAATGCTGGGTCATACAATTCGTACATGTTATGTATGAAAGGAAAGATCTAAGAAATGATTAAATCTGGAGCTATCTCTCTTACTCCAAAAGAGAAGACCGTCACCTCCAACGTCGTCTCTATGCAATTTGGAAATTTCCCTCCTCAACTCCTTGAAAGTGGGATTATTCCTATTCCCAAGGCAACTCTTGACATAGTGAATCTTCCTCCTCCACAGTCTGAAGGATTAGTGCCAATCACTTTGGAAACAGGAGAAATCATGTGGATCCATCCTGATCTAGTGGCAGATTTTGAATCGCCTTCTCCTCAAAAGATTTCTTCTCAAAAATCTAAGAAGGCTGGAAAGATCAAGTCATGTCATATGACTTCTCTTGGGTCTACCTCTGACACAGAGCCAAAGACAAGAAGAAGCACTTGTTAGTGCTACTCGAACGGGAAAACCTTACCTAAAGGATTATTCTAAAAATCCTGAAGATCCTACTGATATCCCTTCAGATGCTAAAGATGCTCCTAATGTTCCTCCCGAGGAAGAACCATCTACTGAACCTGTTCCTCCCAAGCCTACGGCTCTGGAGAAAGGCAAACAACAGGCACGGTTTGATAAGTCAATCAAGAAGTCTTCTCCTCTTGGACTTCAGAAGCCTTACAACTTCGACATTTTGGCTCAGCTTGCTAATACTCCCGCTAGAATGTCCCTTTTTGACTTCTACGTCTTTCCAAAGAGACTCGGAGACGTTAAGTGAAGCACTTCTACAAGCTGACTCTTGTCTTGCACAATTGAAGAAGCCGGATGCGAAACCTGCCACTTGCTTACATTGTAACAGTGTACTGGAGATTATCCCAATATCACCTTTACACAAGACGACATGTTACTGGAGGATAATCGACATGATCGACCTCTCTACTACACTGGTTATATTGATACGATGAAGATAGATCGTATTCTCATTGACCCAGGGTCTGCTATAAGCATAATGCCAAAGAGTTTGTTGGATGACTAAAAACCCTCTTCACAAACTCTCCAAGACGGTTACTACTATCTTGGGATTCAATCAAAGCCGAAGTGAGCCTTTGGGAAAGATTCATCTGAAGCTTCAGATAGGGATTTCAATCTAAAGTCACTTCTATGTGATCGAGATCGCAGGATCCTATAATCTTCTTCTGGGGAGGCCCTTTCTTCATGAAAATAATGTGGTGCCCTCTCTTCATCAATGTTTTAAGTACATTGATAGCAATGGAAGAGTACAAAAGAAGTTGCTGATATAAATCCCTTCCATGGGGTTGAAGCTTATTTCAATGATTCCCGATGTATAAAGAAAATATACAAGGATCATACAAGCTATGGAGAAAGAAGATACACAAAGTGAGACTTTAATAATCCCTGTTAAATGTCGAACTACTCAGCAACAATCTCCTAACCCTCTGGAGAAGATTCTTTTATCATTCCAGTGAGTGGACGGATCTCTCCGTTACCTCAGTCATCTACTCAGAATACACTGATCATTCCTGTCAGTGGGCGTACTACAATTCCTGTACTTTCACAAAATACTCTGCTAATTCCAGTTGGAGGGCGGACTACTCTTCCTACTCAAACTTCAAGGGAGCTCACCTCTTCTGAGCCATTTGTTATCGATCTTAATCGAACAAAGCTTCTTCTTCTTCTCCCCCTTTAGTCATGACTTGGCTAAAATCTCTAAGGCTCAGCCTTCTCCCAATGTAATATTGCTGCTTTTACATTTAATGAAAGTCTCCACCTTTGCAGTACGTTGATGTGTAATATGTTCTAGTTATTTACATCTGTTAGATGACTTGAACACAATAACATAGAATAGAAGTTGTACAGACTGTTCATACAGATGTATCTCTAGAACCTGTACAATCTTCATACTTTCTAGTTCCTAGCAGAAAGCCAGGAGACATTCCAATATTCTTCTACAAAGGGCCTCAAAATCCTTCTGATCTTGAGATGATGACAAAAATGATGATACTAGGAAGATTACAACTACGTCGTTATAGTCAGCAATCTAGAGACATCATCAAAAATATGGGCTATGACTTCAGGACTGGCCTTATATGGAAAATGAAGAAAAAGCATGTCCGAATTCCTCCTTTGAAATATGGAAGGACGAAATGCGGATTGGGTTATACTGCTCCTACTCCTTTCATCAACATTATCCATGAAGATCTTGAGTCTGACGAAGATAAGATCTGATTCTTCTAGTACCACTTCTTGGGATTCCGATACGAGTATCGGTGACTTCTATTGCAACCTTCTATCTTCTAACATGGTTTCCATTGACCATTCTGAAGAAAGTGATGAAGACGAAGAAGAGTTTGAAATCTCACCTGAATCAGAACAGTGGGCCCAAAGATTAGATAATCAATGGGAGTTCCGTTTCGAGCAAAAAGAACCTCCGACTGAAGATAAACTTGTTCAATAGATGTTGGTGAAGAGGGGTCTCCCAAACCAATATTCATCAGTGAAAGTCTTTCAGAAACTGATAAGAAAGACATGATCAAACTCATTCGTGATTACATCGATGTCTTTGCTTGGAGTTATGAAGATATGCCAGGCTTGATCCTCAAATTGCAACTCACAAGCTCAACATCTTGCCGAATGCTAAACCGGTCAAACAACAACAGCGACGATTTCGTCCGACATCATGGAAGCAATTGAAGCTGAAGTCAATAAACTCATTATATCTGGGTTTATTAGAGAGGAACAACCCCGATTGGGTGGCTAATATTGTTCCTGTTCTTAAAAAGACTGGCAAGATCAGAGTATGTATAGACTTTCGCGATCTCAATGCGGCATGTCCTAAAGACGAATTCCCTCTACCAATCACTGATGTCATGGTTGATAATACCTGTGGATTTGAACGAATGTCATTCATGGACGGGTATTCTGGGTATAACAGATCAAAATGTTCCAGAAGACGAGAAGCACACTTCTTTCAGAACGCCGATTGGTACATACTGCTATACAGTTATGCCATTCGGTCTCAAGAATGCAGGAGCAACTTATCAACGAGCTATGAGTACTATATTCCGTGAACATTTGCAGAAAATAGTCGAATGCTATGTTGATGATATTGCAGTCAAAAGTCGACAAAGGAGGATCATATCCAAGATTTGAAGACTATATTTGATCTAATGCGTAAGCATCAATTAAAGATGAACCCTACTAAGTCCTTCTTAGGCGTCTCTAGTGGTAAATTTCTCGGCTTCGTCATTACCTCTAAAGGTATACGTGGATCCCGAGAAGATCAAAGCCATCCAAGAGATGCGTCCTCCACGCACCTTAAAAGAGCTACGAGGATTTCAAGGAAGAATTGCTTATATCAGGAGATTTATCTCTAATTTCAGGACGCTGCAGACCATTCAACAACTTATGAAGAAAGGTGTCTCTTTTGTCTGGAATGATGAATGTCAGAAAGCATTCGATGATATAAAATAATATCTGATGAGCCCTCCAGTATTGGTACCTCCCGTCTCAGGAATACCGTTCCTCCTCTATACTCGAGCAATGAGTCATTCATTGGGTGCATTACTCGCTCAAAAATCAAAATGGCCATGAACAGGCCATTTATTATCTCAGCCGCACTGTGACCGGAGCTGAACCTCGATATTCACCAGTTGAAAAAGAATGTCTAGCCTTGATGTTTGCTGTCCAAAAGACACGTCATTATATCATGGCCAGACTATTCATGTCATCTCCAGGATCAATCCTATACGGATCATGATGAAGAAACCCAGTGTTTTGAATTCTCGATTGGCTAACTGGGGAATCCTACTTGCTCAGTATGATATGCACTATATTCCTCAGAATCAGTCAAGGGACAAGCTTTAGCTGATTTTCTGGCTGCTCATCAATTCCAGAAAATTTAAAACTCTATGATGAAATCCCAGATGAAGTCCTAGATTCAAATCAAATTGCTGAAGAAGATCCTACTTGACGTCTATTCTTTGATAGAGCGTCAAGAATTGGTCCTAATGGCGATATTGTTGCTGAAGTTGGAATTGTTCTTGTATCGCCAGAAGGTCTTGCCATCCAAAGAGCTTATTCTCTCGATCAGCCGTATTCAAACAATATAGCTGAGTACACGCTTGCTATTGGTCTTCAACTGCTAAACATCTGAATATTCAACATTTGGAGGCGTATGGAGACTCTAAACTTTGTCAATCAGATCAGGGATACTTATGAAGTTCGCCATCAAGATCTGGTTCTTATCATAGATGGCCATATCTATGGCCTTATCATTTAAGGAATTCTTCATTGAACATGTTAGGCGAGCATGTAACACAGAAGCTGATGCCCTTGCTAATCTTGCAGCGGTGCTGGCTATCCCAATCAAACGGCAACAAATGATCGTTGTTCGTAATCGAGAATTATTTCATCTTGAAATAACCTGACTCTAGGACTTTCAGTTGACATTGAAGAATCAACATCTCATGACGTCAACACAACAAGAGGATTTGGATTTAGTCGTAAATCGATATCATCTTCATCCGATTCCAGCATGGAATTCATCTTCAGTAACTCGCGACTGAGAATCAGAATACGGATAAAGATTGGAGACTTCCTTTCTTAGATCTTGTATTGTATAATATTCTTCCGTGATCCGAGTGAGGCAGCATCTATCAGACGACGATCACTCAGATTCTATTACAATCATACAACAAAGACCTTATATCGTCGAGCTTATGATGGTTTACTCCTTCGGTGCATTGCCGGTGATGAAGCCCAACAAGTTATTCGTGAAGCACATGATGGAATTGTGGAGCACATCAACCTGGGCCAAAACTTCAAGACCGTATTCGACGGATGGGATATTATTGGCCAACTATGGTATCATACCATTGAATGCAAGGAAATACAAAGCTTGCCAAATCTATGCGGATTTTATACATCAACCTTCGGAATTTCTACATCCGACGGCAGCATCATGGCCCTTCGAAGCTTGGGGCATGGACATTGTCGGCCCGATCAACCCTCCATCATCTAAAGGTCATCGGTTCATTCTCGCAATAACCGATTACTTCTCCAAATGGGCCGAAGCTATTCCTTTATCTGAAGTTAAGACGTCTAATGTCATCAGCTTTATTAAGCACCATGTCATCTACAGATTTGGTGACGCATTGTTCATGATAACCCACAGTTCGTCAGCCAGAAATTTACTCGATTCTGTGACGATCACCGGATCAATATGTTGCTTCTACCAGCATAATCCAGCAGCTAACGGATTGGCAGAAGCTTTCAACAAGACTATCATCAAACTCCTAAAGAAGTTTGTCTCCACTAACAAACGTAATTGGAGTGACAAGCTCGGGGAATGCTTGTGGGCTTATCGCACTACATCCGTAATGCTACTAAGTGTACACCTTTCTCTCTGGTGTACGGATCTGAGGCTGTTCTTCCATTAGAGATTCAAATTCCTTCTTTAAGGATAGCAATCGCTAATGAACTCACTGCCGAAAATAATGATCGTCTTCGACTTCAAGAATTGGAGGCTCTGGATGAAAAACGGTTATCTGCTCAACAGAATATGAATTCTATCAAGCTAGAATTTCAAGGGCTTTTAACAAGAAAGTCAGAATTCGAACATTTCAGAAAGGAGAACTTGTGCTTACTGTCAGACGCCCGATGACTATGACACACATGGATAAGGGCAAGTTTGATGCAAAATGGGAAGGTCCATTCATTGTCAATAAGATCTTTTCTAATGGGGCTTATCAACTCACTACTCTAGATGGTAAAGCCCTATGATGCCCATCAATGGCAAATTCTTGAAGAAGTACTACGTCTGATATTTCTATCAAGATTGTCCTCCCATCACTCTCCAGCTGTTTCATTGTTCTTTCCGAAGAATCATTCTGATATCTATTATCCCCAGTGGAGATAGGTATTCTACTTTGTATCGTTTTCTCAACAAATTTGATATCCAGAAAATTATGTCCACATTACCTCTGAATTTTCTATCTCAATATCATATTTATGAAAATGATATTTAGTCTTTCTGATTTCTGAGTCAAAAGATCATGAATAAAGGCAAATATAAAGTGGGAAGGATATATCGTAAACGGAGTTTATTTGAGACAAATTCCTCAAAAAAAGAGTACATCATCATGGAAGATCACTGTAATCCCTTTCATATTTGGGACGAGGACCACATACATAATCAGCAAAAGAATTGAGTACATCTTTTCCTGACCGCACCAAGAATTGACAGGCAGCCAGCCTCATTGCTTCTTCATCTTCGGTTTCTCCTGGTTCGACCAGGAAGTCCAGGATATCTTTCGGCGGCTTGGAAGTAGACGAGCTTTCGCCCATTTCCTTCTTCTGCGGAGGTGGATGTTCTTTAACACCTTCAGTAGCTTCGGGGCGGCTTCAGCCTTCTTTATATTCTCTTCAGAAGACATTGTGGATAAAATGCGATCCTTCTACTCAAATATATGCTCTATTTATAGGCATATGGTTACAAGGATCAAAGGGACGTATTCTTTCCCGATATTCAGTTCATCCATTCATTTCTCATATTCATCCGACGTTTCACATGTTCATTAATACTTGACGGTTCGTCCGTTCATTTATTGCATTCACTCGGCAGTTCATCTGTTCATTATTTCTTAACGGTTCATCCGTTCATAATCTTCTATCAGTTCATTAAGTGGGGATTCGTTATTGATCACGTTTTCATAACCTCTGAATCAATTCCGAATCTGCTTACTCATTTGTCATGTTTTGACCTCTGTATAGAAATCAATCTATTTTCTTTCGAGTTCCTATATATTATCACGTCCATAATACCTCTGATAATATCATATACTCTAAAACAGAAAAGATGATTTTATTATCTATCATGTCCACAATTCATCCACAAATACAAATTATTGAGCATAGAAGAATTGTCATTTCCATTCCCATTTCACCACAAAAAGTCTATTACATTTTCTTAGACTTTCCTACAAATCATAATGGAAATCTATTACAAATCTTGGATTTTCATTCTACACCACAACGATAATCTAATAGAGATCTATCTTCTTCTTTGGATCTTCTCCGTCGGACCTTCTCCGTCAGGTTCGTTGTTGGTTGTAATTCCTGACTGTCTGGGTCTCAGTCACGACCAGATCAACAGGAATCAAACTCTGGTCTTCTCTCTCAGACGAGAGGAGAACCACAGAGTATGGCAGCCCGACGGCGTGTTGCTGCCAATACAGCTCGTGGAGGAACGGCGGTACCTCAAGCAGGTAGGAATGTATCCAGCATTGGGATACGATTCCTAGTTCTGCCGTCAAAGGAACTCTACTACCCAATCTTTCGGTAGTAAAGTTAACTCCACCATCCAACTCTCGTGTATAAAGGCTCTTCCTACCATCTAAGGAAGACCCTTCTATCTCACGAAGAGTTCTGAGTTGTCTGATTTATGCGTCAAAAGCGTATGAGCTCCCTGATGTAGATGTCAGAAGAACATTGTCCACAGCATCCATATCACCAATGCCAGTTCTGAAGAAGGTTTTCAGCCAAATTCTGCAAGAAACAGTAAAGAAAAATCAGTCAACAGAAACTGGCCAAGCAAAGACAGATGCATTCTGTTCATTTCAGGAAGATGAATTTGTCCTTAGCAAACAAAAAAAATTCGATGCGTGTATATTGAACTTACCGCTGAGTTTGCTGCTAAGGATTGACAGATCCATGTCTGGTAGCGTGCACAGAGATTTGACATCAGACAACATGGCTTTCCTATTTCCTTCTCATAGAAAATTTATTCTCAGAAGAGAGAAAGAAGAATGGGAAGATAAGTTTGCGTGGAGTTCATCCATCTATTTAAAGGGTCAAGTGCAGGTCTATTCTTGGAAAATATCCGCATAAATAGCGCTCGTAAATTGTGGAATGAGTGTCACGTGTACTTCGGGAGACCGTGCAACATTGGAAACAGTCAAAGAGTGCTAATTAATCTTCTTCATTAAAAGGCACGCAGATCAAACACAAAAGTTGTACTTCATTCTTTAAACAGGCACTGATGGCCTTACAAAAAGACAAAAAAAAAGTGCAACAAAAGCGTAGAAAGTTACGCCCTATTTTCCAGAGCGGCTAAGTTTGATGCCTAACTCCTCTACGCTCTTAACTCCCAGGCGATGCAATAGAGTCTCGAGCATTTCACGCTTCTCCATAAGGCTCCGCCCATCAGAAGAAGACGAGCCATCCAATCCAAAGTAGCTCAAGAGGTTCTTGGCTAACTGCGTGGCATCGTCCTTGAGCTCAATGACGACAGGTTCGGGTTCTTTACCCCCAAAAGTGGGGTCACCATGGGAGCAAAAGCCCAACTTGCGTGCTTCCTCTTCAGCTGCTTCCTTTGGGGTCATATTTTCGAGAGATGAAGTCAAAACTGAGAATCACTCCCTGTTTATATAACAGATCTCGTCGACAGTTCATATTCCACCATAAATTGGACGCAATCAGTCTCGGAGAACGAAGAGTCATTATGACATTTAATAAGTTCATTTGGATGTTTTCAAAGAACTTCGAAGTCTTTTCGACTTCCGAAAATTTTTGGAGTCATCTCAGCGTGACTTTAACTCATTTCATCATCTCTATTTCAAAGTATTTCGAAAATATTTTATCATTTTTCGAAAACTTTGAAGGGGGTTTTGTAGGCCTCAAAAATGAAAGTCACGCTGAGTTGATCAGAACAAGTCACACAGAGTGATCCAAGAAGCAGCACAAAAGATACGCTAAGTTCTGCCTGGCCATCTCCTTTAGAAGTCACGCAGAGACAGCTCAGCCATACGTCAGAATCATAATGACTGACAACACAACAGTCGAGAAACGTCTCCTCGTATGCCACGTATGCACAGAATTCGAGAGATCATCGCCGTCTTTTGCGTGATTTTCGAAATCTTCCTTAGCAAGACTCACTCTTCACCAAGTTGGCATGACTTTGGGTCTTATCTTCATTTAATGCGGCTGACAATATAATCAATGTCAGAGATTCTGTGTCAGACGAAGCGTGCCAAATCAAGACAGCTGGCGGTTTGCGTGGATTCTGAACCTTCTCCTTCCTCAAGTTTGCGTGGATTTTTGAGTTATTCTTCTCAAAGCCTGCATGAATTCTGAAGTATTCTTCTTCAAAGCTTGCGTGGATTTCACCTTCAACGAGTCTGCGTCAACGAAACTGCGTGGATTTTTTGCCTTCAGCAAGACAGCGTGGATTTCATTTCAACTGGAGTACGTGGCAGCCATGCCACCGATCTCTCTCTCGCGTGTCCAGTAACTTGCACACGACTCATGCACTAATGCCATGTGTCCAACAGTTATGGGCCACGTCCAGTAACTACTCATTAACCCTGCGTATATTTAGAGTCTGCGTGACTTTTCAAATGCACTAGTGGTGAGGTAGTTATCTTTTCAGTTACTGTTTTGACTCTATAAATAGAGTTCTTTTTTTTATTCATTGTACAGATACATTGATATCTACTGTCAAAATTTTGAGAGCTTTTCTTCTTCGCATAGTCCAAGGGATAAAGCGATCGTCTTCTAGATCGGATTCCTACAGTTGTAATTTTCCCAGATACACAACAAATAAAGAGAATTTCTTTATGGAAAACAGTGGGGTCGGGTGATGTGGTATGGGAGGACGGTATGTTTGCTGGTGCAGCGTCGGTGCTCTCGGTTGGAAAGCCTGACGCTTGGAGGGTCCCTCAAGGTGTACAGAAGCCGGCCTCTTGTAAGACAGAAGACGCTCCTCTATGCTCCGAGCCAACTCTAGGCTCTGGTAGTAGTCAGTCGTACCGTTTGCCACTATAAGAATGCCAATGTCTGGAACTAGACCATGGCAAACCTACGCGTCATCTCCTCTGGGTCTGCAACTAGACTAGGAGCGAAACGGCTCAGGCGACTAACCTCTGTCGCATACTCGTCAACAGAACGATTCCCCTGCTGGATGTCACCCCCTGTTTTCAGAAACAAGAGTATTTTTGTTTCCATTTTAGAATATTTTTGAAATTATTTATTTATTTATAATGTTATTTTGGGGTTAATTGAGCCGGGTTCGAATTTCAGCTCAATCCGACTTGAAACGGGGACCCGGGGTAGTGTTGACTCTAGTGGGGCCCACACATTAGTTAGCCATGGCCCACATGATATTAATATTTTAGTTAGTGGTTAGACTAATTATTATGGATAGGGTTTGGTTAGATTAGAGTTTTTAGAATGACTAAACTAGCCCCGACTTAAACCCTTTCCTAATATTTAATTAAATAGGCTAGTGGGGGTATTTTAGACATTACAAATAGGGGAAAATCAGCCCATACTTGGCCGGCCCTAGCTAGGGAGTGGAGAGAGACTCTTGTCATTTTTTTCCACTTTATTTTCCTCTCTCTAGTTCTTCCCCAAATTTCTAGAGAGAGTTTCTATTGATTTCTCCACCAAATCTCTTCATTCTTCCACCCAACATTCTTCTTTTCTTCTCTACTCAAGCCGAGGAGGGAGCTAGCCAAGTTTGGGAGGAGTCAGAGCTCGTTCGTGTCCATTCGGGATTCCTACGTGTCGATGTCGTATCGGGAAGGCTTTTCTTCGATTCGATCTACCGGGAGGTATAAACCCCTTCTTCTTCCCATTTTTCTCATGCATTTAGGTTGATTTTGACCCATAGAAATGACCCCCATGGTTGTGTCTTCATTTGTGTCCATTTTGTGTCCATTTGGACACTTGTAGAGGTGTCCAATGTGTAGGATCGTGTCCTAGTGGAAAAACCCCTATTTGGACACATGTAGATTTATTAGATATTGATTTAATGTCGTTTTAATATTTTATTCCAGATTTATGAGTGTGTAGAGATGTGTTTTCCTAAGTATCATATTGTATCATATTATCTAATCTATATATAATGTGTGTGGTTTATATATATATATCATTCTATATATATATATATATATATATATATATATATATATATATATATATATATATATATATATATATATATATATATATATATATATATATATATATATATTATGGCTTATATATATATGTATATATAATATGGTGTGTCATGTATATACATTTGTGTTTGTGTGTGGGGTTCGGCCAAGGAAGGGATTTGATTGGTGTTGGTTTTGGTATTGTGTGTGTTGGTGCATGGAGAGTGTTTGAGAGAATGGGAGTCAGAGTGTTAGTGAGATAGAGTGAGTGATATGAGTGGTGATATGAGTGTTAGAGGGGGAAAAGAATTAGCTGCTGTTTCAACAGCAGTATGGGCACTGCTTAACAGCAGTTATGGGGAGCAGGGGATCAACCAAAACAGTCCCATGGGACAGCCACCAAGCTGTCCCAAACCTGTCCCTAAACCCCCTGTTAACAGCCCTTAAACCACCCATACACTGCCCCTAAATCAGTCCATAACTTGTCTAAAACCTGTCCATATCACCCTCCTAAACCCCCAATGGCAGACCACATATCTGTCCTTAAAGCCTACCCAAAATCAGCTTTGTTAGCCCCTTGAACCACCTAAAGCAGCCCCCTATATAACAGCTACATGGCTGTCCTAAACTAGCCTAAACTCAGTCCATTACACCCCCAAATATCAGCTATTTGCTGTCCATTTCAGCAATGGTTTGGCCCCATAGCTGTCCTAACAGTCCTTCAAACACCCCCCCAAAAAAATTAGCCTTAACTGTCCTAGTTTAGCCCATGTATCAGTCTTCATCCAGTCCCCATTTTCCAGCCTATATTCAGGCCTATTGACGGCCATGACTGTCCCCATCCAGCTCCCCTTTCCTGCCTCAACCCAGTCCCAAACCACCCCCAAACCTGTCCTTAAACTCAGCATAGAGCAGTCCCTAACCAGCCTAATGTGGCAGCCTTGGCAGCCCCAATCCAGGCCCAAACTAGCAGCCATATACCCCTAAAAACCTGTCCCATAGCAACCTCAATTCAGTCCCTGAATACCTGTCCTAAACCAGTCCTTGTTCACCCTAAAACCTGTCCTTAACCAGTTCCAAATAGGCCACTAAATGGCAGTCCCAAACAGCCCCGTTGGGCAGTCCCAAACCTGTCCCTTACCTGTCCATTGCTGCCCCAAATCAGCCCCATGGTTTACCCCATTGGACAGCCCCCAAGCTGTCTCATAGCACCCCTAAACCTGTCACTAACAGGCCCCCAATCCAGCCTAATGGCTGTCCATTTCAGTCCACACCACAGCTCATTACAAGCCCTTAACATGCCCCCAAATCAGTCCTATAGGACAGCCTTGTGTGTGACGCCCCAGAACCAAAATACTGGAAAACGGGGGCGAACATAGCCAGCTACGTATAATGAAATGAAATCCACTTCGCTATACGGTCACGGCTATCTAGATATGAGGGTTTACTATAAGCCAACGGTCTCTTAAGGTCAAGTCTATTGTCTCAATCTCAAGTAAGTAATATAATTACAAAATGTTAGACCACCAAATATACAATAAAAGGCGTCCCAAATATTACATATTCAGCTGATCATGAAGCTAGTCATACAAAATGCGAGGACTAGCAAGAGTTAAGTCATACATGATCAACCCTAGGATTTGTTAATCATGTTACAGCCCGTAGGCAGACAGTAAATAATTGCATCGAGCTAATAGGTGCTCGTCGGCTAAACGCCTCAAAAGAATAATTTTACAATGAAGTGGGTGAAACAAAATAGGAAACCCACTCGTAGCCCGGGTTCCTTCTAGTCGCCACCATTGGGCTAGAGGTTTGGTAGATCCTCGGGTGCTGATCCAAAATCTGGCCACACAAAACTAGCTGGGTCAAACCCCAGAAAGAGCAAGTACCACAAAGGAGGCCACGAAATAAGAATAAAAGCCAGCATATCAGAACATAAGAAAATAGAAGAAAAGTACAAGTAATAAAGAGTACATCTGGACAATAAACGACTAGGGACGTGGAACCATTCCGGGAGCCAGATTACAACCCGTAAACCAAACAAGGACCGGAGTTGTAACCCTTCGCCTGAATAGCGCCTTGTCTCTACCCATTTATTGTGAAAGATAAGTAAAACAACCATGTCCAGGAGTACCAGGTACATGGACTTAGACGAGACTTAGACCAGGCTGGACACCATCCATTCACAAGCGGTCAAGCAAATACTACGGCTTACTACTTAACTAACTAGGGTTATCACAAGTCTAATTACTAACAAGATGCAAATGAGAAATTTCCAGTCCTAAGCCCTGCAGACTATCCAGTTATCCTTCCGCGGGTTGAGAGTATGGTTGGGTACATAGCCCTGGAGACGATATACCCTTAGGTGACTTAGAGAGTGCAACACATGACAGTGTGCTAGAATTGTGCCCTACTCGTCGCCAGGCTACAAATCCATTTAAAGCGCCCAGATAACGAGATCGCCTGTGACTGGAAATTCTCCATGTTCTAGTTTGATCTAACCATTAGCCTAATTCGATTTAGCGCGAGTCCCTGTCCATGGTACCCAGGGAGTCACGTCCTAGACATGATGCAAGACAAGACAAGTGGATTGCACAAAACAACAAGAAAGAACACCCACGGTGTCAGGGCAAGTCAATGTACGACCAGTTATCATGTTAAGTCAAGTCAAGTCAGGAGTGCGCCACGGCGGCCACTATCAAGATATCAAGTTACAGGGGATTATTTACAGGTTGCAGGTTACAAGTTAAAAGCCACAAGTTACAAATGTACCACATCGAGTTAGTACCAAGATCAGAGAATGCTAGCCATAATTAAAAACAGAGAAAATCGTGTCAAGACGTGTCGGGTTAAGTCAAGTCGTGCTGTCGGCATCAAGATCTCAGAAAACAAAATCAGCAAAAGAGAAACTGAGGACCAAGGGGAACACCAAGGGTCAGGAAGGGAAGCCATGGCACAGGGTGTGCCAGGCAAGGGGCTCGGGCAAGCGGCACCAAGAGATGCGCTCGGGAATGGACGCAACGCGCCAAGGGGCAAGAGCGGGGTCAACAGGGACAACTGCGCGCGTGGCATGCAGGGGACAAGGCGGCCAGGCACGTAGGAGCGCAAGGCAGCAAGGCGCGCAGGGCATACGCGGTCAGCGAGGCGTGCGGGGGGGCGCAGGCCTGCGAGGCGCGCAGGGGCGCGCAGGGGCGCGCAGGCCAGCGAGGCGCGCGGGGCGCGCAGGCCAGCGAGGCGCGCGGGGCGCACAGGCCAGCGAGGCGCGCGGGGCGCGCAGGCCAGCGAGGCGCGCGGGGGCGCGCAGCCCGGCGCTAAACAGCGCGGCTGGGGAGGGGGTCTTCTTCTTCCTCAAGCTGAGAGGAAGAATACAATGGCCTCAAAACTTTAGAACTTCACAACTTGGTCCATAAAACGCGAAATTCGGAATTTCAAGAGTCTAACTTGCATAAAATTCGATTCTCTACAACATAGAAGCATTCCCGAAAATAAAATAATATTTAATCCGAAAAATAAAATAATATTTCGGCAGCATTCCCAATATTTCAAGAGTCTAACTTTAAAAAATAAAATAATATTTAATCCGAAAATCATTTTTAAAAAAAATCATTTAATAAATTTCCCGAAAATTTCGGCAGCATTCCCTCTGTTTTTGGTCAACCCAAAAACTGGGAAACGCGTCCGATATCTGCAAAATGACCCCAAATCCATATAACCTTCCATATAGAGAATATTTCCCGAAAAATTCCAGAATTCCAATTTCCTGTTGGAAATCCGATTTCACAACAGAACCAAAAATCATTCTGAAATATTCACCCAACTAAGAAAACATCCAAGTATCAAGCCAGAAACCATTCTCAAATCACAAAACCGAAAAATTAAGAATTAACTTTGTAATCTCCAGAACACTTCCGAGATATTATCGGAAATCCGAGAACGAGCCTACAAATAGGAAAAACCCAGAATTATAATCATTCTCCAGAGTTCCTTTCGAAAGGTTCTTGGAAACCCGACTTTTCCGAAGAAACTTCGGAGCCAGAAAAAAAAATAGTAACGTAATTGTTACGTCGCTGGAAAATCCCGAATTCTCACTGGAATTGGGTTGGACCAAATCATCACAGACATAAAAAAAAGATTTAATTTGGATCAGAGTGTACCAAAATCGGAACGGAACAAAACCGCAGAGTGCTCGGGATGAACGGGCGTCACCGGGAACAAACGCCGGTGTCAGGGGGTGCGCCGGAGGGTCGGGCGCCGGCCAGGGGACGGCAAAGGGGGCGCGGGCGACGGGTTCGCCGAAGACGAACGGGGACGCGGGGGCCGCGCGGATTGGCGGGAGCCGCTGGAAAGGGGCGCCGGCCTCAGATTGCTCGGCCAAGGGTTCTCGGCCAGAGGTTCGACCGGATCGGGTCAGCCACGGGGTAGATCGCCGGAATTTGGTCGCCGGAGAAAGTTAGATCTAGGGATTTTGAGTGGAAGTTTGGAATGGGGATGTAGAGAAGAAGAGGGATGTATATATATAGGGCTTGGGGATGGGGTTACCGGACTTGGGAAGATGATCGGCCTCCCGAGCCTTGATGGCGCCGGCCTCGTCAGTTGGGGAGATGAAAAGTTGGGAAAACGACAAGTCTTCGGTTTGCAAGAACTCAGAAGTTCCACAGAGACTTAAACCAACTCATTCTCTTTCTAAGAGAAAGTCACAGGCTAAATGTTATACAAAATGGGTTCATAACCCATTTCACTAATGGGTTTGGATATGGTTGGCTTTGGGTTTAAGAAAAAAAATGGCTTTAACAAATGGGCCCAATCCATATAAATAGAAATTGGCTTTGGGCCTAAAAAAAAAACACTAAATGTTTAACATTTGTTTAAAAACAATTTTATTCTTATTTAAAGCTTTATTTATTATTATTTTTTTTTTTTTTAGAAATAATTATTTTAGTCTCCAATTGGATTCGGATGCGGGTCTGGGTTGACATGCAAAAATCCAAATTAATTAATTTTGGAAAAATTTATTTATAATAACAAACATTAGCTAATTATCTAACATTATGATAGAAAAATTTTATTTAGCAAGTAAAATTTTAATTTAGCAGTTAATAATTAAAAATAATTTATATTTAAATAAGTACTCTAACATTATTCTAGAAAATTTTATTTATTAATTAGAAAGAAAAAATAATGCAAATTAAAAGTTATGGGTTTCACAACCTTCCCTCCTTAGAAAATTTCGTCCTCGAAATTTAAAGAGTTAGGTTGAGAAAATTACCTCAGGTCTCAAACAAATACGGGTACTTCTCCCGCATCTCATCTTCACGCTCCCAGGTAGATTCGCCTGGGGAATCATGCCTCCACATCACTCGAACTATGGGAGTCACCGAGGTTCTGGTCTTCTTCTCGCCTCGATCCAAGATCGCCACTGGCTTTTCTGGTATGGTGAGGCTCGGTCCAATCTCCAACTCTGAATGGTCCAGAACGTGGTTCTTATCAGGTACATACTCCCTGAGCTGCGAAACGTGAAAGACGTTGTGCACGCCTTCTAGATTAGCTGGTAGAGCTAACCTATACGCCACTTCTCCAATCCGGCTCAGAACTTCGAACGGACCAATGTACCTGGGACTCAGCTTCCCGGCTCTGCCAAATCTGATAGTACCTCTGGTAGGAGAAATCTTCACAAAGACCTTATCTCCTTCTTCAAATGCCAGTGGTCGTCGACTGCTGTCTGCCCAGTGCTTCTGTCTGTCTTGAGCAATCCTGAGCCTGTCTCTGATAAACTTCACCTTCTCTGCTGCGTCAGTCACCATTTCAGGACCCAGCAGTACTCTTTCACCAACGTCGTCCCATGCCAAAGGTGTACGGCAACGACGTCCATAAAGAGCTTCAAACGGGGTCATACCAATACTGGCTTGGTAGCTGTTATTATAAGAAAACTCTACCAAGTGCAGATGGTCTTCCCACGATCCTCCAAATTCTAAGACACAAGATCGCAGCATATCTTCAAGTGTCTGAATTGTCCTCTCAGATTGCCCATCTGTCTGGGGATGATAAGCCGTGCTGAACTTCAACTGAGTCCCCAAGCTGTCATGCAAACTTTTCCAAAAATGTGAGGTAAAACGAGTGTCTCGATCAGATACAATGCTTACCGGTACGCCATGAATCCGGTAGATGTGCCGCATGTACAATGCTGCCAACTTCTCAGTGGATAAACCAACTTTGAAAGGGATAAAGTGAGCTGACTTGGTTAGTCGGTCCACTATTACCCAGATGGCATCCTTCCCTCCTTGGGAACGAGGCAGTCCTGACACGAAATCCATCGTGATGTGCTCCCACTTCCATTCTGGAATGTCCAGTGGTTGTAGAAGTCCTGCAGGCCTCTGTCTACTAGCCTTCACTTGTTGACAGATCAAGCATCTAGCGACATACCTGGTGACATCTTTCTTCATTCCACTCCACCAGACAATAGTGCGCATATCCCGATACATCTTATTGGCTCCAGGATGTATGGAATATTGAGACTGATGCGCTTCCTTCATCAACTCATTCCTTAATTCGCCAGTCGGTACACAAAGCCTTGTACCATTTTTCAGAGCTCCATCGCTGGCGATTGAGAAACCTTCCAGTGTTCCTGCTAACACTTGATCTCTCAGCTTGCAAAGTGCCTCGTCTTGAAACTGCGTCTCCTTGACTTTGTCCATCAGGTACGAGCTCACTTGCAACTTCATCATCACAGAATCAGCATCCAGTTCCTTCCGTCCAGGCAGTACAATCTCCAGTCCAAGCTTCTCGATGTCCTCCAGCAGGTGCCTCTCCTTGGTTAAGAACATCGCCACTGGGTATCGACTAAGTGCATCAGCGACCACATTAGCCTTACCCGGGTGGTATTGCAAGTCGATGTCAAAATCCTTCATTAACTCCAGCCATCGCCTTTGCCTCATGTTTAACTCCTTCTGAGTGAAAACATACTTCAGACTTTTGTGGTCTGTGTATATCTCCACTCTCTCTCCATACAGATAGTGCTTCCAAAGCTTCAACGCAAAGATGACTGCAGCAAGCTCCAGATCATGAGTGGGATAGTTCTTCTCATGAGTCCGTAATTGCCTAGATGCATAAGCAATCACTTTCCCATGTTGTTGAAGAACGCAACCCAGTCCTTTGCCTGAGGCGTCACTGTAGATTGTGAAACCACCAGATCCTGCGGGTAGCGCAAGGATTGGTAAGCTTCTTCTACAGCTTCTTAAATGCGTCCAGACAAACTCTTCATTCTTTCGAGTCAGCTTCATCATCGACTCAGCAATCTTGGCGAATTCCTACACAGATTCCAGTAGTATCCCATCAAGTCCAAGAAACCATTGAACTTAGATATACGACTTCTCCACAGTGGCTATCTATCTAGAGTCTATCAAATTTTCTTCTCTTGTGACATTATGGCAAAAAACCACATTGTCTAAGAAAATTCATGTCTTGATAGCTTACCAAAAACTTCTTCAAAGTTCCTAGAAATTTCTCAGATGCTCTTCATGTTCTTCTTCAGTCCTTGAGTATATCAGATTTTTGTTATCTAAAGAAAAGACAACAAACTGATTCAATTACTCATAAAAAGACTCTGTTCATGAGATTCATGAACACAACATGAGTATTCATCATTCCAAGAGACATGATCCAAAAATTCAACTACCAGTATTTGGTGTTGAATGTCGTCTTGAGAATGTACTCCTTCATGATCTTAATCTGATGGTAGTCAGTTCTTAAGTTAATCTCCGAAAACCCTTAAGTTCACTCAACTTGGATAGATCATCAGTCGAGAAAAAGTAATTCTTCAGTGCCCTGATAGTCTACTCTCATCCATATTGTTTTATCCTTCTTGGATACAAACAAGACTGATGCTTCTTAGAGTGAAGCTCCGTCTTATATGAAACCCAACACCTTTAGTCCATTGATCTAATCCTTCATTTCCTTGGCTTCCTTCAGGTCGATTCTATAGTATCACTTAGTCATAGGGAAGGAGCTAGATACTAGGTTAATGGAATATTTCTATGCATAGGGTAATCCAGAAACTATTAGGGAAAACTTCTATCATGAAGATGTAACTAAGATTTTTATTCATATAAGAGAATTACAACAAAACTCTCATAATTGATCTAGGGACATCTTGTTACAGCTTCTTAATAGATAATACTACTCAGCAGTCCTAAGTACTATTCTTCATGGTTCTGGTTCTTGCTTGGGCATCTCCATTTTCTTCCTCTTCTATGATCCTTGATTCTGCTTCATCCCTTCCTACGGTCTGTTGGATAGAGTCCTGAGGTTGTGGCATAATAGACGCTCCGATACGATGATAAGATAAGAGGCAGTCCTTAACTTGATGTTCAGCAGATCCACACACCAAACATTGCCTTAATCTCTTGCGACAGATGTTGGCTTGGTGACCAGGTCTCTTACAGTAGGCACAAGCCAAAAGCTTCTTGCAATATGGTTGTCGGACAGGGCCCAAATATCTTCTATTCTCATGGGTATCCCTCCTAGGACGAGGTTCCGCTCCAACTTGGTTTAAAATGGCTAAGGTTGCGTCGTTGATATTCTTCATGACTTCTCTCGAGATATCCATCTGTTCAGCTTGAATCTTCTGATACTCTAGGATTTCTTGAAATAGAGCAACCATCTGAGAGGTGTTCTCTGGTACTGGTGAAGCAACATGAGTGGGTACTTCCTCAAAGAAAAGTAACCCAGTTAGAGGAGAGGTAGGATTTGCCAGTGTGGGGAAAACTTCACTGGATGATTGGTGAGGATGATCAATCAGCTGGTTGGGTGAAAAGCTCTGACTTGACTGAAGAGGCGGGATTCGATCCGGAGATGATACCACATCGCCAGCAGAGTTGGTTTTGTCAGTGGTCATTCTCTGGAAGGTTTAGGATGCAAGCATAAGCAAGGTAACCTACCAGTCTATAATAAAAATATTTATCATATATAAATCGGTCCTATGTTGTGGCAATTTTGATGTTCTAGTGTTCCTAATTGTTTCTAGTTTTCCTAAATTGTTGATTTAAAAGACCTGCATGGGCCACCACTAAAAACATGTCACGACCCGGTCCCCAAATACTTGGGTCGAATCGGATCATGCCCAGCCTGCACCGTTGATGAGACGGCGGCAGTAAGCTGTAATCCATATTGCAGGTCAATCAACAACAAATTTAAATTTCAAAGTTGCCACAACATTTATTTAACGATATTAAAACTTGTTCCAAATACAAGGTTCACAACTGAAATTAAAACAGCAACTAAAAACTCTCCACAACTAAGTAGCATCTATGTCGATGCCACATCATCCTCCTCAGGTGGAAGTACCGCCGGGTACAGGTCGGGATCGTAATAGCTATTGATCATCATCTCCAGATCCTCAGTAATACCTAAAATGTTATCTCCAGTCAGGAGGGAGCAAAGTACAATTCATGCAAACTTTTAACAATTAAAATGACAATTAAAATCATGCATTTTTAAACAATTTAAAGATGAGCAGTTTTTGAAATAGTACAGTACAGTGATGTGAATAGGTAATGAATATGACCGGTTTGGGTTACAATAGTATCCTAACGATACGGTATGGCTTGTCCCCGTGTGAAGAGGGGAAAGCTAACACATTCATTATCCTAAGTTTGGATTTGGTCATATCCACTACTCTACTCCCCCAGTCCCCAACAGTACGATCAATGCTCCCGAAGGAGTTCGTGTGTAACAGTGGTTTAAACTTGCAATGAAACAATTGTGAAAATAATTGTAAAATCTACATAAATGTACTTGCCTTATCTCCTTGGTTTGAAAAGTCGGTACTTCGGGATTTTGAACAGTCACGCTCTTCCTCGAAATCCTACATTTCGGGAACTTGTTTCAGAAGCAATCACCAGAGTTATCTAGTTACAATCTCTAATTGTTTTTCCTAATCAGTTTTAGTTGTTAATTAGCTAACACAACATCACAACGTTTACTAGTGCGTTGAAATTAAGGAAATCAATTTACATTGGTTTTTCGGGAAAACTTGTAATTATCAAATTACGTATAAAACATGATATTTATTTATTTGAAAAACTTTGATATTTTCAATATCATTTTTAAAAAATAAAATAATATTTAATCCGAAAATCATTTTTAAAAAAAAATCATTTAATAAATTTCCCGAAAATTTCGGCAGCATTCCCTCTGTTTTTGGTCAACCCAAAAACTGGGAAACGCGTCCGATATCTGCAAAATGACCCCAAATCCATATAACCTTCCATATAGAGAATATTTCCCGAAAAATTCCAGAATTCCAATTTCCTGTTGGAAATCCGATTTCACAACAGAACCAAAAATCATTCTGAAATATTCACCCAACTAAGAAAACATCCAAGTATCAAGCCAGAAACCATTCTCAAATCACAAAACCGAAAAATTAAGAATTAACTTTGTAATCTCCAGAACACTTCCGAGATATTATCGGAAATCCGAGAACGAGCCTACAAATAGGAAAAACCCAGAATTATAATCATTCTCCAGAGTTCCTTTCGAAAGGTTCTTGGAAACCCGACTTTTCCGAAGAAACTTCGGAGCCAGAAAAAAAAATAGTAACGTAATTGTTACGTCGCTGGAAAATCCCGAATTCTCACTGGAATTGGGTTGGACCAAATCATCACAGACATAAAAAAAAGATTTAATTTGGATCAGAGTGTACCAAAATCGGAACGGAACAAAACCGCAGAGTGCTCGGGATGAACGGGCGTCACCGGGAACAAACGCCGGTGTCAGGGGGTGCGCCGGAGGGTCGGGCGCCGGCCAGGGGACGGCAAAGGGGGCGCGGGCGACGGGTTCGCCGAAGACGAACGGGGACGCGGGGGCCGCGCGGATTGGCGGGAGCCGCTGGAAAGGGGCGCCGGCCTCAGATTGCTCGGCCAAGGGTTCTCGGCCAGAGGTTCGACCGGATCGGGTCAGCCACGGGGTAGATCGCCGGAATTTGGTCGCCGGAGAAAGTTAGATCTAGGGATTTTGAGTGGAAGTTTGGAATGGGGATGTAGAGAAGAAGAGGGATGTATATATATAGGGCTTGGGGATGGGGTTACCGGACTTGGGAAGATGATCGGCCTCCCGAGCCTTGATGGCGCCGGCCTCGTCAGTTGGGGAGATGAAAAGTTGGGAAAACGACAAGTCTTCGGTTTGCAAGAACTCAGAAGTTCCACAGAGACTTAAACCAACTCATTCTCTTTCTAAGAGAAAGTCACAGGCTAAATGTTATACAAAATGGGTTCATAACCCATTTCACTAATGGGTTTGGATATGGTTGGCTTTGGGTTTAAGAAAAAAAATGGCTTTAACAAATGGGCCCAATCCATATAAATAGAAATTGGCTTTGGGCCTAAAAAAAAAACACTAAATGTTTAACATTTGTTTAAAAACAATTTTATTCTTATTTAAAGCTTTATTTATTATTATTTTTTTTTTTTAGAAATAATTATTTTAGTCTCCAATTGGATTCGGATGCGGGTCTGGGTTGACATGCAAAAATCCAAATTAATTAATTTTGGAAAAATTTATTTATAATAACAAACATTAGCTAATTATCTAACATTATGATAGAAAAATTTTATTTAGCAAGTAAAATTTTAATTTAGCAGTTAATAATTAAAAATAATTTATATTTAAATAAGTACTCTAACATTATTCTAGAAAATTTATTTATTAATTAGAAAGAAAAAATAATGCAAATTAAAAGTTATGGGTTTCACAACTTCACCTTTGAGCAATTAGGAGATGCCTTCAGTGACCTGATGCTTGACTACAGGAAACTGCGTAGTAAATATCAGACCGCTAAGAAGGTACTCAAAGAGTACGAAGGAGAAATAGAAAGACTTACCGACCTACTAGCTGAGGTTAGAGCTAATGTTAGTGAGTCTGGTGAGCTTTCCTCTATAAAGCTCTTATTACACGAGACTAAACAGTCATCCGAAGAGAAAGACAAGATTATAGACCAATTGAGAGAAGATCTTTCTAGAGAAAAGAAAAGTCTTCAATCTGCACAAATCAGAATGGAATCACTCACTTCTGATTATACTAAGTTATATGACACTTCCAAAAGGTTGGAAATTAGGTTAGGAAAACAGTCTGAGCCTGCTGCTTCCTATCCTAACACGTGTCACTTACCGAGAATTCGGAACATTCCCAAGCCAAACACTGTCAGACCAAACCATATAAAACCTTTACCCCAAAAGGTTAAGCCCAAACATGATCATAGGTATGCATTCTTCTATACTAGAAAACCCAAACCTACCAACCATGCACACCACTCAGCTTTCAACACTCGACATGCACAATGTCATTATTGTGACCTCATTGGTCATATATCATCTGTATGTAGAATAAGAAAGCTTGTAGATTTAAATGTTTATGCTTGGATACCTAAAGCTAACAATTCAGGACCCTACAAGAAATGGGTACCAAAGGTTTCATCTGCAAACTGTTTTGTAGGTGGAACACCCTTCACATGCTAGAAGCAAATGGATCCTTGACAGCGGTTGCTCACGGTATATGACCGGTGACGCTACCCTATTTGCAACACTGTCGAAGAAAAAGAAGGAAGGTTATGTTTCCTTCGGTAATAATTTGAAAGGGTATATTATTGGTATCGGTGATGTTGGTAAGTCTCCCTATCCCGTGATTAAAGATGTCTGTCTGGTTACCGAGTTGAAACATAATCTGCTCAGCATAAGTCATCTAGCTGATCATGGTTATGGTATCAACTTTGGCAAAGACAAATGTACTATAGTTGATAGCTCAACTGGTAGTACTATCTTTGAAGGAATCAGGGAAGACAATATATATGTTTTCTATCTGCTGGAAGAAGCTAACATTTCAGGTAGATGCTTAATGGCCAAAAGTGGTGAGAGTCATCTATGGCACATGAGACTCGGTCATGCAAACATGGATACAATTTCAAGATTATCCACAAAGAAGTTAGTACGCGGTTTACCAGACATAACATTCAAGAAGGATTCGATATGCAGCCAATATGAAAAGAACAAGGCTACCAGATCCACATTCAAGTCTGTAAACGCAGTATGTACTACTAGACCTCTATAATTGCTACACATGGATTTATTCGGTCCTAGCAGAGTTGCTAGCCTCGGAGGTAAATTATATGCATTTGTAATTGTAGATGATTTCTCTAGATACACGTGGGTATATTTCTTGACACGCAAAAATGACGCATTATCAGAATTTGTCGCCTTTTGCAAGAAAGTACAGAATAAAAAAGGTTACATGATCACTCGCATTAGAAGCGATCATGGTGGCGAATTCGAGAATGCTGATTTTGAGCAATTTTGTGACACACACGATTTTATTCATGAGTTCTCCTGTCCTAGAACTCCACAACAAAATGGAGTTGTGGAACGTAAGAACAGAACTCTAACCGAAATGGCCAGAGTGATGTTAAATCAATTTAGCCTACCCAAATACTTCTGGGCTGAAGCTGTCAATACAGCTTGCTTTGTGCTCAATAGAGTTCTAATTCGACCCAAATCGAAGAAGACTCCATTTGAGTTATAGTTTGATAGAATTCCTTCAGTTTCATACTTTAAGATTTTTGGCTGTAAGTGCTTTATTCTTAATACTAAAGACAACTTGGGAAAGTTTGACGAAAAGGCCGATGAAGGTATATTTCTAGGTTATGCGGCCAAGAGCAAAGGGTACAGAGTCTTCAACAAACGTACCATGATCATCGAAGAATCAATCAACGTCACTTTTGATGAAATGAACCAAATGACTCACGATGATAGTGATGAAGATCTGCCTACATCAAGTTCAACATCAGCTGAACCTGAACCAAGCTCTGCACTAGCTGAACCCCCTAGAGGAGATCCAGGAACCAGCTACCTACAGAGTCTACCGAAGAGGTTAAAATTCACAGCTGATCACCCACAAGATTTGGTAATTGGTGACATTACCAAAGGAGTAAGTACTCGATCATCCAGTAGAGATATTGTTTCTAATGTTGCATTTATTTCACAGCTAGAACCTAAATCTATTGATGAAGCATGTAGTGATAGTTTCTGGATAGATGCCATGCAAGAGGAATTGAACCAATTCGAACGGAATCAAGTTTGGGAACTTGTTCCCAAGCCTATTGATCATCCGGTCATTGGCACCCGTTGGGTATTTCGAAACAAACTAAATGAGGATGGTTTAGTAACTCGTAACAAGGCTCGACTCGTAGCTCAAGGATACAATCAAGAAGAGGGTATCAACTACGATGAGACTTATGCCCCAGTTGCGAGATTAGAATCCATTCGAATGTTATGTGCATTTGCATGTTTTTATGATTTCAAACTTTTTCAAATGGATGTAAAAAGTGCTTTTCTAAATGGCTTTATAAAAGAAGAAGTTTTTGTAGCACAACCTCCGGGTTTCACGGATTTCAAAAATCCTGACCATGTTTTCAAGTTGAAGAAAGCCTTATATGGTTTGAAATAAGCCCCTCGTGCTTGGTATGACCGTCTAAGCTCTTTTCTACTTGACAACGGTTTTTTCAAAGGAAAGGTTGACACTACACTATTTATTAAATCTTTTAATGGCAAGCTGCTTTTAATTCAAATCTATGTTGATGATATCATATTTGGATCCACTGATGAATCTTTTTGTCAAGAATTTTCTAAGTGTATGTAGAATGAGTTTGAGATGAGCATGATGGAAGAGCTGAAGTTCTTTCTCGGATTGCAAATCAAACAAACCGACAATGGGACGTTCATTAATCAAGCCAAGTACACAAAAGATTTGCCAAAGAAGTTCGATCTGGACAATGTCAAACCTATTGGAACTCCGATGGCAACTTCAACAAAGCTTGATTCTGACGAACAAGGCAAGCCAGTCGACACACGTAAGTATCGAGGTATGATTGGTAGTTTACTTTACTTAACTGCTAGTCGTCCTGATATAATGTTTAGTGTTTGCCTGTGTGCACGTTTTCAAGCTAACCCAAAGGAATCACATCTGACCGCAGTTAAGCGTATCTTTCGATACCTTAAGGGCACTTCTTCTGTCGGCTTGTGGTATCCCAAAACTAAATCCTTTGACCTTATTGGTTATTCGGATGCAGATTTTGCTGGATGCAGGGTTGATAGAAAAAGTACTAGCGGTACATGTCATTTCTTAGGCAAGGCTCTAGTCTCTTGGTTTAGTAAAAAGCAAAATTCTGTAGCCTTATCAACAACAGAGGCTGAGTATATCGCCGCAGGACGTTGTTGCGCTCAGATTTTGTGGATGAAACAAACCCTAGAAGACTTTGATTTATTTTTCACATATATTCCTATTTTCTGTGATAACACGAGCACCATTAATTTGACTAAGAATCATGTATGTCATTCTCGTACTAAACATATCGAGATTAGACATCATTTTCTTAGAGATCATCATCAAAATGGAGATATAAATCTTGTGTACATAGATACTGAAAATCAATTAGCTGACATCTTCACTAAACCTCTAGCGGAAGATCGTTTCAATTATTTACGTCGAGAATTAGGAATTTTGGACGTCAATAATATTAATTGATTTATTTTATGATTATATATCATTATGCAAAAACTGTGTTAGAGACAAGCTAATAAAGAGTCTGTCTGTCACCACAACTACGGTTGAAGCGAAGCGGTACTTAAGAGTTCCCCGGTGAACCTCCGCCAGCTGGGACAGTACTCCTACAGCTAATCTGAGACAGTCACTGTATAATAACATTTAATTCATAAAATATTATTAATTATGTTATTTGAAGACTAAAACTAATCTTTGAATTAAATATTTACAACGAGTCAATGAAAAAGTAGCAAAAATCAACCTGAAAGAACCCTAGGCGAATTCGGCCAGAGCTCTGACCAAATTCGGCCCGAGTTCGGTTGAGGGTGTATGTGTATATACAGAACCCGAGAGCTTCTTCTCTTCCATTGCTTCCAAACTTTCAACAGCAGCTCCAGCCGCCCGAAACTCCTCCAAACCCTAGGTATTCACCAACCCATTGCTCCCTATCTACTTGGTGAAATCCTTCCAAATTTTGGAATCGTGCGGAGATCGTTCTTCTCTACAACATATCCAATTTTCGTGAGGTATAACTCCCTCTCTCTCCACCTTTTAAATTAGTGCTTTTTATTTCAATGGCACCTAGATTTAATCCGTCTAAGAGGAAGAAGACCACTCCTAGTGAGGAAGGGTCCTCTTCGAATTCTCACACGGATTCTTTGTTTTCGCCGGTCCAAAAGAGCGACGGCGCTTTCGATGGGTTCTTCTTTCAAACCCTCGATCAAGCTTTATTATGGTACGGTGACTTTTCCATCCGATCCATATGTAGCGGCGCTCCGGTTAAATGGACGGTATTCCCTGATCATCGTCACTTATTTGAGGTATTAGGGTTACACTTACTTGTTAAACTGTGCTTCCCAATTGCTACTAATGCCATTAGATTGTTCTATTGCAATCTCGTAGTTAACACTTTTGACGTGAGCACACGTGTTGGAGGCATAGACATTGAGTTCAATGATGTCCTCCTAGCGGAGATTCTTGGTATTTCCAATGAAGGTGAACCGCTAGTTGATATCACGGAATTCGATTTCCCCGAAGGCACTACACTCACGAGTTTCAAAACGGAACTCTGTGCACCTGACAGAGTACGTTCTGGAAAGTTCAAGGCTAACAACCTGAACTTGTTTAACTACGAATTGCATCGCATCATCTACTCTACTCTTCTTCCAAAATCCACTTCCAAGGATGATGTGACTTCGCTTGAGCTGTCCGCCATGTACCATCTTATCAAGGGGATTCCTTTTTCCGCCCCTAAGACTATTATTCAGATGATGGGACGTTGTCGTGCTAGAGATCAAAATCTCTCTTACACGAAGATTCTCCCTCGTATCTTTCAGCAATTCGCGATCGATCTATCGACTTGTACTCAGGACTCTGAGCCCAAGTTACTCCAGCTTTCTCGTCGCAGCCGGACTGCTTCAGCTCCACCTCCTGCTCCTCCTACTGCACCATCTTCACCACATCAGCCGTATGCCATGACTTTTGAGGGCATACATCAGCATTTATCATCTTTGCACGTCTCGATGACGGACATGGCTCGCGAGCATGAGTTCCGCGATGTCACCCGTTATCAGGCGATGGCAAACTCCTTGGCTGATCTTCGATTCGCTCAGACTGGTTATTCAGCCGGTTCCATCCCTCGAGATCCAGCTTTTTCGGGTTACCGCTGTGAGGATGAGGCTGTTCATGCCTACTTCCAGCCAGGTAACGCCTATGACTGGTATCGTGCACCTCGAGATTACGTTGGTGAGTTCTATGCTGGCACCCCTACTCATCCTACTGGCGCTGGTACTTCTGGTGCTGGTACTTCCGGTCATGCTGGCCACGCTGCTGATGATATTGATGAGGATAGTGATAATGAGATCTGATTTGATTATTAGTGATATTCTATTGTATACTTGGAAATGCTCCGACATTCCAAGTTTTTATTATTTACTTTTTATCAGTACTTTGTAGTTTGCTATCAGTACTTTTTATCTTCATGGACATGTTTATGATGTTTCATTTATGACATCTCAGTTTATTTCAGCATTTTGTTTAAGCACTATCTCTTTATACTGCTTCTCCATTTTAAACTGCCTGTGAAATAGCATGCCTGAGATTTTTTTATGTTTTTGAAGCGATACATGCCTGTGATGATAATTTGTAGAAACATTACATGCCTGTGGTGCTATATCTCTAATTCTTATACTATATTTCTTTTATTTGTTTTCTCGCTATTTGTTACTTATGCATTGATTGCGGGGGAGTCTTCTGTATTTACTGCGGGGGAGCCTTCTCTTGTGCAATTATTTTGCTAAGTGACAAAGGAGGAAAATTAAAGATCTAACATTTTTTTTGAGTTAAATACAGGACATGAATAATTTCACGTTTTGATTCTTTTTGAACAAGCTTAATGTTATATCATTCATAGTTTGTCAATTATTAAAATAGGGGAGATTGTTGGCCCATTGGTCATATGGTCAACCTGATTTTAATAATTGATCAAAACTCTGTCTGGATATATGAAGCTTGTTGGGACATCTCAGCTTCTTGGACATAAGCAAGATTGGATATTCACTCCGTTCAAGACTGAAGATCTGTTTGCCTACTTGAGTCTGTACTTCCTATGCAATGTAATTTTTCACTTTATTTGAGTCTAGGAATACGTTGTACACCGAGTCGTACTGGCAAATAGGCTATCCCCAAAATAGTTCAAAATGTTTTTAAAATGACCTGTCAAAAAGGTTTTCAAAAAGGTTTTCAAAAATCACCAAAACCTATTTTTAAAACCCTAACCTAACCCTGACAGAACTCGGCCAGAGTTCGGCCAGAGTTCGGTTGGTGGCCGTTTGATTTTTGAATTCTCTGGAACTTGGTCCTCCTGCAGTTGCGGATTTGACCGAGATTTGCTCATCGAGTTCTGCCCGAATTTTGCCCGAATTCTGACAGAGTTCTCCCTTTGGAATTCCTATAAATAGAGATGGATTTCGATCATTTCAATTCACTCATTCACTTTCAATCTTCTCTCTATCTAAAAAGCTTTCTGCCTTCCAAAGAGTTTTCTAGAGCTTTCATTTTCAGATTCCAAGCCAGTTACAATCCTCTAGTCGATTTGTCAGTGCGGTACGGTATAGAAGTTTCTGAGAGATTGTAATCAGAAGGCTTGATTGAAGAATACCTCTTCACATTTGAAGTTGGACGAGTTCTTCATATCAAAGCTCGCGTTGTAGAAGTTGCAAGGACTTCGTAAGAAACTTGCGGTTTTTCCTATAGTGGATTCAACTGGTAGCAAGAGTTCTACCGACTGGATTAGTCCTCAACAGAGGGATACCAGTATACATCGTTGTCTTTGCGTTTGCTTTCTGAACTCTGCCTTTACATTATTTCAACTGTGATTATATACTGTGATTGTGTTGCTAACATTTTTTAATTAGCATTATTCCGCTGCCAACTCTATTCACCCCCCCTCTAGAGTATTACGCTTTACTATATCATTCCTACAGATCAACCCTAGGATTTGTTAATCATATTTACAGCCCGTAGGCAGACAGTAAGTAAATATGCATCGAGCTAACAGGTGCTCGTCGGCTAAACGCCTCAAAAGAATAATTTTACAATGTAGTGAGTGAAACAAAATGGAAAACCCACTCGTAGCTCGAGTTTCTTCTAGTCGTCACCATCGGGCTGGAAGTTCGGTAGATCTTCGGGAGCTGCTTCAAAATCTGGCCACACAAAACCAGCTGGGTCAAACCCCAGATGGAGCAAGTGCCACAAGGAGGCCACGAAATAAGAACAAAAGTCAGCATATCAGAACATAAGTAAATGGAAGAAAAGTACAAGTAATAAAGAGTACAACAGGTCAACAAACTAGGGACGTGAAACCATTCCGGGAGCCAGGTTACAACCCGTAAACCAAACAAGGACCGGGATTGTAACCCTTCGCCTGAATAGCACTATGCCTCTATCCATTTATTGTTAAAGGTAAGTAAAACAATCATGTTCAGGAGTACCAGGTACTGGGACTAGACGAGACTTAGACAAGGCAGGACACCATCCATTCACAAACGGCCAAGCAATTACCACGGCTTACTACTTAACTAACTAGGGTTATCACAAGCCTAGTTACTAGCAAGATGCAAGTGAGAAATTCCCAGTCCCAAGCCCTGCAGACTATCCAGTTATCCTTCCGCGGGTTGAGAGTATGGTTGGGTACATCTCCTAGGAGACGATATACCCTTAGGTGACTTAGAGGGTGCAACACATGACAGTGTGCTGGAAATGTGCCCTACTCGTCAGCAGGCTATAAGTCCGTTTAAAAGCGCCCAGATAACGAGATTGCCTGTGACTGGAAATTCTCCATGAACTATAGTTTGATCTAGTCATTAGCCTAATCCATATTCAGTATGAATCCCTGACTGTGGTAACCAGGGAGTCACGTCATAGACATGATGTGAGACAAGATAAGTGGATTGCACAAGGCAGCAAGAGTGAACACCCACGGAGTCAGAGTTGATTATACGAACCAAGTTAGCCGTCGCCACAGCATCAAGTCAAGTAAAGTTACAAGTTACAAGTCAGGAGTGCGCCACCACGGGCCACTATCAAGTTATCCAGTTACAAAGATTAATCATGAATCACAAGCCACAGTTAAGAGTGCACCCCATCGGATCACTATCAAGAAGATCAGAAAGTACTAAAATCCTACTTCACAGAAACTACGAAAACCGTACTAGTCATAAGCAAAACCCAAAACCGTGCCAGGTCGTGCTGGGTCGAGACAGTCGTGTTGTATGGAACAAGATCTCAAAACTCCAATCCACAAAAGAGAAGCCAAGTCCAAAAAATAAAACCAAACCATCATGGGCAAGTGGGTTGCGCAGGGGGTCAGATTGCGCTAGGAGAATGGACTGCGCAGGGGAATGAACTGCGCAGGGAAATAAACTGCGCAGGGGATGAACTGCGCTGAGGTCGGCTTGCGTTGGGAGCGAGCTGCGCAGGATAGCTGCGCAGGATTAGGTTGCGTCGAGGGCGGGTTGCGCTGGGTCAAGCTGCGCAGGATTGGGTTATGTCGAGGGCGGGTTGCGCTAGGTCAAGCTGCGCAGGGTTGAGTTGCGCTGGAGCCGAGCCGCGCTGGGAGCGAGCGGCGCAGCAGTCAAGTGCGCCAATGGGAGGAAGGCGCTGGAGCTAAGAAGCGCCAGCGCAAGTCATCCCAGCGTAAAGCGCTGGCCGAGGAGTTGCACAGTTCGGCCATGCGCTAAAGAGCGCAGGCCGAGGATCATCTTCTCCATCAGGCCGAGAGAAGAACCTTAAGAACACCAAATTTCAAATCATCCTAACTTAGTCAAAACAAAACCAAATTTGGATTTTCAAAGTTCTAACTTGTGTAAAATTGAATTCTCTTCCACATAGAAGTCTCAAATCAAGCAAAAATCAAAGTTTAGATGATCGAAACCAAGAAATTCCAAAAATGGTTAAAACTTAGATCTAGAAAATGGAAACTCTAAATCACAAAATACCAAGTTCTAATGTTGTTCTCCATGGCCTAATCTAGCTAATAGACAAATAAAATTGGGTTCTTATGTGGCGGCAAGGTGTACTTGTCTATGGTGTTGGTGGAGGAAGGAAGAAAAAGATGAAGAAAATTAATAGAAGTTATGAGGAGAGAGAAAGTTAGGTAGGATTTTAATGAGGGAGGGTGTGTTGTGTTGAGGGTGGAGGTTAGCTAAGATAGTCCAATGCAAACCAAACCAAACCAATTCCTTCTCTATAAAATAAAACCACGCCAGGTCCAAAACCCATTTTACGAGAAAATCAGAATTCGTAAGTTAAACCAAAACACAATTACAGGCCAGAATCTGAGAAAATAAAATACAGGTCCGAAATACATATAAGCCTAATCAAAATACGTATTCCAAAATACGGGCATTACAACTCTACCCACCTTAAAAGAATTTCGTCCTCGGAATTTAAATCAAGATGCTTAGAGATGTACGAGCCAGCTAAGCTATCCACAATTAAGCTACACTAAGCAAACAATCAAACAATCATACATACAAGCAAGGGATGGAAAGCGTAAGGCATAAGAAAGACATTATACCTTATGAGTCAAACAAGTCAGGATA
>JANAVB010013084.1:0-50820 GCA_029216955.1 Iris pallida | reverse complement strand
CATCATGTATGAGGTGTACAAAGAATTGGTATCATAATATCGTATATCCATGCATGTCCAAGGCTCGTTGAGCTGCCAAGAATATAAAGAAATGGGTTGCATATCTTTTCCTTCTCTCAAGGATAGGCTGACGCCTTTGGGCGGTGTCACTAAGGCTGAGGTGGCCTCACTGATAGCCAGAAGTGATGATGATGATTATATCGAGGAAGAGAGTAACAACGTCTACTTTGCTGACCAAGTATTCAAAAGTTTTCATCATCAAACCCTACGTCCTATGTCACGACGAGCTGCTCCTCGGTATCTATCCCTCTGGCTTAAGAGAGCTTTGTTTTATTAGGCCCCCCAGACCTCATCTCAATAAGGATAATTTTCCAATCGTTCAGTTAGCATGGGACATTCTTGTCACTTTCCAGCCATGATGTGTGGACTTCAACATGGTCTCTATGTCCTTGTCGGCAACTTCTGTGATATGGGTCAGAAGACTCTTCCTCCCAACGGTTTGTATTCCTTGTACATATTTGATGACGTGGTTTGCGATGCACTATCCGATGTTAATCTCAACGGGCCTTGAGCTTGAAGAAGGGGGGCACATTCCTTATCTCCACCACTTTGTATTCGTCATGGTGCGACAGTTATATAGCCGGTGTGAGGATGATGTTGCGTCGTGCCGTCAACTATAGCCTGTTTTGTTGCTGCCCGTAGATTGCCAACACAGACTTTGAGGAAAAAAATTGGGATGAGGGGACAATACATACGTCGCTGCATGCTGGCATGTTTGACCGACTGGTTAATATAGGCCGTCTCACTCACTTCTTAGCAGTGGTGATATGTGCTACTTGGAGCCATATATGTCATGTCGATTTGCACGCCAGTTTGGGTATGACTAGCTATATGTCGGCAATCCTAACTCGAGGTTGGGATATATGGGAAGCCTGATAGACGGAGCTATAGCTCGGCTCTATTGCAATTTCGGTTGCACTGGAGCTTGATTTACATTGTCAGCAGCAGAACCCAACCTTGTTTTGACCCTGGCCTACACTCGCTATTATTCCTCTGCCAACACTGTCTACCACGTATTTTGCATTTGCATTAGCGTTAGCTACATAAAGCTCATTTCCTACCCACTTGCCGAAGAAGTCAGAGAAGCAAGACAAGGGAAAGCGTGTCCGCAAGTGAGGAGTCGATGACTATAGAGTCTTTGAAGTTGGCGTTGTTGATGAAGATACCGATGATGATGACTGGCTAACCGATGAAGAGGCAGTCGGGTCAGCTCTATTGGAGGGCTCATTAAATGAGATGGAGGGGAGGGAGAAGAAAACCTAACCGCTGATGTGCATTTTATACGAAAGCGGGCAACTTCTTTCTGAACCACTCCTAAAAGGAAGCAAGCTTCAAAGCCGTGTACTATTGCCTGTAGCCATGAGGCATCCTTCAACTTCTAGTGTTAAGGAGGAGGTGGTGATAATCGAAGAGCCAACCCCAACTAGAGTTCAGGAAGAAGGGGAGGTGCAAATCCTGGGAGATGGTCCCTATTGGAGCGAAAAAGGAAAAACTTGTTGAACCTTCAATTATAGCAGTGATGCTCCTCTCCCCTGAGGCAGTGCGAGGAGGTAGAACAAGTTGACTATTCTGGCTATGGTTCACCTAGATCTTGGGTCAGTGATGAACCTTCCCGAGATGATGTTGCCAAGCATTCTCATCTTGCAAGTGAACTTACCGATACATATCTAGTAAGGGTCCTCCCTACCCAATGATATTGCTACGACTTGTCCAGTCAAGATCTACTATCCATGGATAATCCACGAGAAATCCACAAGTCCATGAATAGTAAATTCCTAATCATATACATAATACATTGATGTATGTCCTAGTTGTCCCGTCAATAAGTCAGATACGAAAGTACGTGCTCCTATGAATGCAAATATGAACCCGAGTCTTATGGTTGTGTGAGTATCCAATGAATGCGCCAAGATACCATACCCATACTGACACTAACACAGATTCTATAAACATTAACATTATCTACAACTAAAACCCAGGTCGACACCGACGGTCGATCGCACCCAAGTCTACTTGGACATCCGAGTATCAATCAACCAATCACAATAATAATAATAACAATGTAATATCATCTACGAACTAAATACAATTTAGTAAGATATACTTGCATGATTCGTGTTTGGAAAGAGTCAGTGTGTCGGACATGGAAGGATATCCAAATGGCAATCCGAGAACACCAATGAGTCCAACATTTCACAAATAATCACCGTGCAACACCCAAGCATCCAAAAACGGCAGGTTCCAAAAGTGATATCGGAGTCAAATTAGATGAATACGTGGACCCCCTACAAGATGTCAAAAATAATGCCAGTTAGAAACGATATCAAAATGGAAATATGCGATGGTAGATAGTTACTGAAATGACTATACAAAATCACTGAAGTTTATGGGTTCAAAATCCGAGTTGCGGATTGGCGGAACGACGTGGCTTGCCAAAATTTCGTAAAAAAATGTGTCCGAAAAAGGTCGTCAAAACTCGACACAAATTTATCTATAGGGCAATCTATGCGCTGCGAATCCAATGTAACTCGTTCCGTGACCAAAGGACAATTGTACGCCAAGTTATGAGTCCATGTCAGTGCGATACGCGATGCTATCGGAGACGGATACAACGTCGGTTCTCTGTGTACTCTCTACTACGTAATTGGATGCAATTGACTTACGCATATCGAGAACAACGAGATGAACTCCTGGAATAAACGGTTCGTGCAGAAACGTCAGTGTTCAGGACAATGCGACGATCGTGAATCAAAAATGGAGAATCTGACCCGTTCGACGAGGCAAGGCTTTGGTTGGTGGTCAATGGCTGCGGGTAGGGGTAATCGCATGAGGATACGGCTCAGGTATGCTGCGAAGATGGAGGCGATCGGCTCTGGTACTGTCTACTCGGCCGTTGGCGGGGAGCTCGCGGTTTTGGTGGTTGTGTTGTAGAGGAGGAGATAGTGTAGATGTTGAAGAAGAAGAAGGGAGAGGAGAGAAGGTTTAAATACTGAGGGGAGGAGGTTGAATGGGCTGCAGGAATAAAGGGGGGGTTGAACGGGTATGGGGGTTAGGGGGTGCGGATGGTTGAGAATGAAAGTGAATGCGGTGAGCAGGAAATATGAGTATTGTGAGTTGGTTGAGAATGAGTGAAGCGGATGTAAAGTCAGTTCACTTGATTTGTAAGGTGAGCTCAGAACGAAATCACCAAAACTTTGAATTCAAAAAAAACTAGGAAATATAAAACTAATTAATAACAATATAATAAAATAATTTAGAAGAAACTTCCATATTAATAATTACCAACCAAATACATTACATAGAATTAGGTAAATATGAAATTAAAAGTTCATATTTATTACAACTCATCATAGAATTGCCCTCACAGGTAAGACCACATGTTAATCTGCCATCTATCTTGTGTCGTTGAGTTTCTCAACACCCTACATATTCTTCATTGTAGCTTGTCACTTCTTGCATGCCAAGCTCAGTCCCTGACCAAGTGGCTTCATAGTCCTAGACTATGCAAAATTTATCTCCCTCATATATGGCACCTCGTACAATTATCCCCGAGAACTAAGCTTGCAATCAATATGGCCTAGCTAACCGATTTCACAGTTTCGGACTATGCACAAGCAGAACCAACCTCAATGCTTGGAAGAATAGCCCTAACTGTCCAGCCTCTGATACCAATTGTTGAGTAGACTGTAGAAGAGGTGTAGACCCTTGAAGGAACACTTTTATTGATGGAAGGTTGGAAATTACAACACTTGTAGAACACTCTTCTACTGTATTAGCTACACCATACTGGCATACACTATTGTATTTATCATCCACACTTTCTTTAGTACTTTTATTTATAGTGGGAGTTTTACTTCCTTTCTTGATGTCAGATTGCACGAACAAAGGAAAATTGTGTCCGTATCTAACTGTATCCGTGTCCATATTCGTGCAACATAGGTGACTACCTTTACCTTATGTATCTAGTAGCCATATCATGTCCTTGTCGGCGTTCGTGTCCGTATTTGTGCAACATAATTTGATGCCCAAGTGCCAATGCCCCTTTTCTATACAAATATGTGGTGTTTTGTAGCTTGGGGAGTAAGAATTCTCTAGAAAAGAAGTGTAAAGAAGATGGAAGACTCTAAACTAGATGGGTAGGTAGATACAAAATATTTGGGGAAAGATCTAGAGAAGGAAGGTTATAGAGTCTTCTAGACCCACACTAGAAGACTCTAGTGTAGAGATGGAAGACTACACACTAGAGAAGGAAGGAGACGATGGAAAATTTGTGTTGCTGGTTAACATAAACTAGACTGTGTTACTTTGTTCAAGGTCATATGTGTTTGCAACAAAACATGGAAAAGCGCGTTTGAACCCTAGATTGGAGAACCGATGACTATTGGGCCCTTATAGAAGGTCACACTTGTTCACAGCAAAAGGTGTGTCTGGCAGAAGCGAGACCCTATCTCACTTAGCTGAGCTTCTTGCCTGGGTGTGTGCTTAGTCGTGCTTCTAAAAACTATCCAGCAGTCATAAACGACAACAAGTAGTGTAGGAATGTCTTATTTAGGAGAAGCCCTGTCACAGATTTGATCAAATGGTGGTGAACTAGTTTACCAAGGTTTGCTAGTTGCTTCAATTTTATTGATGGCATAAAGTGCTAAAAATAATATTGTACTATTGATATATGGATCTACGTTGCACGAACACGTACATCACGTACAATACGGCATGATAAGAACATGGAGGTATGAATATAGAGCCAATTTTTGTGTGCTCTAATGTGCTTTAGAGTATGCATGTCTGACACGGTACCATGGTAGCCCACCTAGGCGGGTGCCTAGGCGCGTCTAGATCTAGGCGGTTCAAAAAAATAAAAAGAATTCAGAAAAATCTACTAAAAATTGCAGGAAAAAATAATAAAACCCCAAAACATGCATAGTCGGGCGTCAGGGGGGCTAGGCGGGCACCTAAACTGGCATCAGGCGGGCACCCGGCGCCTAGTGCCTAGGCGCTGCATAGGCGGCCGCCTTTTAGAACATAGCACGGTACCGATTTTTGGAGTGGTCCATGCTTCCTAATATTGGTTTTTCTTGATTTGGAAAGTTATATTGTTTTGTTGTTCTGTTCTCACATTCACACTCTCAATTTCTTACTGGTTTCAGATCTGTGTTTTCCACACCAAGAAAAGGAGAAATGGCCGTCATCGTACCAACAAACAATGCTAACCTGCTACGAGCCATCGCTGCCCATGTGGGGATGATGAATGCCATATTAATGCTGAAGGAGACGCAGACCATGCATCTGCCGAACCCCTACACATTCAGAGCCCCAAATTTTAGTTGGTAGACCCCCACCTGCTTTAGAGGAAGAGGACGGTACTCCATACATAGGTCAATTATTCCAGAGTGATGATGAGGCCTTAGAGTACTATGCCACTTTTGCTCGGAATAATGGCTTTGCTGTAAGGAGAGAGCGCTCCAAGGGAAACCCCGACCACCCGATGGGTGTTTACAAAAGGGAACTTGTTTGCCACCGTGCTGGCTCTCCTCTCCCTAGGAAAACTGAAGATGTGAAGCGCCAGAGGAATCGAAAGGCATCTCGTTGCAAATGTGAGGCACAGATGGTAATAAAGAAGAATGTCATGTCAGGAGTGACCCAGTGGTTTGTTGTTAACTTCAGTAATGTTCATAACCATGAGTTGATGGATAGCAATGAAGTGCGATACCCACCTTTATCGTAATATCACAGGTGCTGATAGGGACAGAGTTCTAGCTCTTGCAAAGAGTGGTTGCACAGAGAGCGTCATAATGAGGGCTCTTGAACTGGAGAAGGGACTGAAGCCAGGACAGTTGGCTTTCACAGAGAGGGATTTGAGGAATTTCCTTCAGGCTTCTAAGAGCATTAATCGAGAAGGGGAAGGATCCGATTTACTCAAGGTTTGCAGATCTATGAAGGAAAAGAATCCAGATTTCCGCTATGAGTTTATGTTGGACGAGAACAATAAGCTTGAGCATGTTGCTTGGTCATATGCCACTTCAGTTCGCGCATTTAAGGGGTTTGGGATGTGGTGATATTTGACACTACGTACTTTCTTACTGCATATGAAAGGCCTGTAGGAATGTGGTTTGGTGTCGACAATCACGGGCATACAATATTTTTGGTTGTGTTATCTTGCTAGATGAAAAGCCAGAGTCACTCAGATGGGCCTTCCAGGTTTGTCCGTCACACTGTAAATGATGTTTGACAACAACAAAGCCTTTAACCCAAACTTTCTGGGGTCGGCTTGTAAATGCTGTTTTCCATAAATAGAAAATGAATTCTGATCGTTACTAAGCTACATAATTCTTATGTTTGTTCTTATACTCAATCTCTTTATTTCTACAGTCGTTTCTTCGACTTATGGATGGCAAATTCCCACAAACTATACTGACTGATATGGATTTGGGACTGAGAGATGCTATATTGACTGAGTTACCACATACAAAGCATGTATTTCCTCCTTGGCATGTTACATCCAAGTTGCGGAGCTGGTTTTGTACAATCCTCGGTTCTCAGTTTGATAAGTTCAAGTCTGATTTTGATAAACTATATGAGTTAGACGCAGTGGAGGAATTTGAACATACGTGGGCTGAAATGGTTACCGAATTCGGACTTAGCTCGGATAGACATGTAGCACTACTACATTCACATCGTTCCTATTGGGCTCTACCGTACTTGCTGGGTTGGTTCTCTGGTGGACTTTTGACTAATGGTCATTTGCTCTCATTCCAATCGTTCTTTAAAGGGTTTTTGGATTCAGAAACACGGCTGAAGGACTTTGTGGAGCAAGTAAGTTTCCCTTGAAACTCTTTTCTCTCGCAAATCAATAGCCATCGGCTTTATATGAAACTAGATTCTGTTCTCCTTAAGAAATTATTATAAATTATCAATATGGCTTGTGAAATTACACTTTATGTTCTAAACCAAAAGCAACAGAAATAAAAGGATTCATTTCGTAGTTTCATCATGTATTTTTGGTCAGTACCAGTTATTCTAGCATACCAGATGGCGCTGATACAAAATTAACAGGCGGAGCCTAATTACTGAAATGTGTTTCCCTTACAACTTTGCAGGTTGGTGTGGCAGTTGATTTCCAGAATCAGGCTGAAGAAGAAGCAACGACTGAACGAAACCAACTGGACACTAAGATCAGAACATGCATGCCTATCGAAGAGCACGCATCGACCATCCTTAGCCACTATGCTTTCGAGATGTTTCAGAAAGAAATCATGTCATCTACGGAATATGCAGTCTTTGAGACAGCAAGAGAGAGTTATCTTGTTCGTCACCGCCTGAAAACAGATGGAGGGCATGTGGTGAGTTGCGACACATCGAATGAAGAGGTCCAGTGCAGTTGCAAAGGGTTCGAGTCAACAGGAATACTATGTAAGCATGCTCTTCGGGTGCTGTCACTGAGGAACTGTTTTCTAGTACCAGAGAAGTACCTAGTGCCCCGATGGCGTCGCGAGAGCTCCTTGTTTCCCAAGAGCAGCGGGCAGAAGTATCGATCGCAGGCGCTGCGTTCCCTGGCTTCCATCATAATTCAGGAATCGGCGGTAACTAAAGACCGTTTTGATTACGTGGAATGGCATATGAGCAGGCTTCTTAATCACATCAGGGACATGGCAGGCTTGATGAAGCTGAGGCGGATTTGGGTCCGAGCTCGTCTTTGCATGATCCGGTTGATATAGTGACTGCACCATCAATATCTAGAGGAAGGCCAAGGAAAGCTCGAGGGGTTGTAAAGTGCAGAATGATTTTAAAGCTAACATAGAGCCTCCTTTGTAGTCATAGTTGGGCAGTCTCGGGGTTTTTTGAAGTGCTCGGAAAATGCATTGCCAATTGCTCAAGGCGCTTCCAGTAAAAATTCAATCCCCTGTAGAATTTCCATACCTATTTACTCTATTGAAGTTGAGTAAGAAGAACAGCAGCAGGTTTCACATTCTTGGAACAAAGTTTGCAGTTGCTGACAACAACAGTCCGAGAGGAGGAGGAGCGCAAGACGTTGAAGGATCTAATCTGGAGTTGAGTTTCGCAATATTGTTTGGATAGCTAATAGTGTAATTAAAGGAGCAGATTGGCTTGTGAGTTTCTTTGTTCTCTTATCATGTGTTTTCGACAACAACAGTCATGACATTCTGACTTTCTCGCTACTTACTGACTTAGGAAAGTAGTCTTAGTGCCCAGCCAATGCCCAAAGTAGTAGTATTGTTGCTTCTCAAAAAACATGTAGGCAGGGTTAGTCAATCCAGATTCCAGAGAAACACAGTGGGTATGATTCAGAATCATAATCACAGTGATTGTGTTTGTTGAATGCATGTGATTGTGATTCTCAAACCACACCACAATGTGTTTATAATATCCATTATATTATCAAAACCACATCTAGATGGCAACTCACCATATAAAAGACTAGTTTTGATTTGTGTTGCAAGCATACAACTTTGACATGACATGATTGGTCTTTATCGTTTTTTTTTTTTGCCGAATTGACTTGAAAAGGGACCCAGTGTCGCTAGTGTCGCTGTTGGTCAGTATCGGTATCGAGGTGTCGAATCGGGACATATGAAACATATCGGTATCGACCGTATCGGATCAGTATTGCCCGATTGCTCATTACTCATAATGGAAAAAAAAAACACAAAGTTCCTTCATATTCTCAATCCTAGAGAGCAGGAATTATTGACCCTTGTTACAGCGTCGGTTATGACCGTCAAAACAGCTCTTATAGAACGTTTGGTACGCGGAATACTGTCTAGTCGGAAATTCTATGTTTTCGGGAATCAAATTCAAACAATCTGTGTATGCTAGGAATTGGGATCACTTCAATCAAATGGTTTAACTATTGTAGCTTGCGAGTTTAGTAGCTGAACTCCCATAATCACCACATTAATTCTAGTAGGTGATATTTTCAAGCTAATGCGTTTCAGACCAATTTTGTGCTTCAGGTAATAAAGTTAGGCTTCGGGTAAGTAGTTCGTTTGGGCTATTTATAAGGGCACAGCCTTTTTTACTCGGGGCTAGCCAGGATTAGGGCTAGCCAGGCTTTGAGGAACTTTTACTCGGGCTGTCCAAATTTTCTATTCAGGAGTTGTCCATTTTCTTCTCCACTCTCTCTCTTCACAAACCCTAGTTTCTTCTTCTTCTTCTATCCATTCTTCTTCTCCACTATTTCCATTTTCACATCTTCATCAAAACCCTAGTTTTTTTCTCATCATCATCATCTTCTTCTTCCCACCGTTTCCATCATCACCATCTCCATCAAAATCCTAGTTTCCCTCTTTTCCAATTTCGATGGCACCCAAAAATTAAATAAACCCTAAAATGTATGAAAATAAAGGTTAAATACTTCTTTCCTCACAAAGAATGCATGGAAATAAATCCTAAAATGTATTTTACTCTATTATCAAGATTGAAATAAACCCTAATATATTTTTTTCATTCGGAAATGTCGACTTTAAGACTGTCCAGAAATTGTGGCAGTCCTGAAAGGAACTTGCTGTACAGCAAGTATCTTTCAGGACTGCCTCAATTTCTGGCAGTCCTCAATATGTCTAGGACTGCCAGAAATTGTGACAGTCCTGTTGTAGAGCATGTCCCTTTCAGGACTGCCACAATTCCTGGCAGTCCTCATTACTTCTAGGACTGCTAGAAATTGTGGCAGTCCTCATTACTTTTAGGACTGCCACAATTTCTGGCAGTCCTTATTATCTTTTATACCTACCACTTGGATAGCCCTGAGTAATTTTTTCAGTGGCAAACTTGTAAATAATGAAAAACTAACACTTGGACAGCCCTGAGTAAAATGTGCTGTGCCTTATAATTTACCTTCGTTTGTTGTCATGGAGAGGTTTTCTACTCTGTTTTACCAACAGCAGATCATGATTAGGGAGGGAGGGGATCGTACGTCTGCAACTTCCAGAATCACTTACGGTCAACAACACTAATCGATATGTTTTTTCTGAAGTAAGGTCAAAATATTGTAATGAATGGAGGCCTTGATTGTGATTTCTTACAAGTACAGTCTCATAACTTTTATTTTGTACGACTTCATGTGATGTCAACTTCTATATATCATGGTGCATACTGGACCGGTTAGCCCGGTACCCGACCCAAGTCCGGACCGGCCCGCGGTCAAATCGGCCTGGCCCGGCCCGTCCGAGGCCCGAACCGGCCCGGCCCCCCACCCCCAAGGGTCGGGCCTCACCAGCCCGAGCCCGGCCCGGCCAGGCCCGGCCCGGCCCGGCCCGAAATTTATTTTATTTTTTTTTTAACAGTTGTAGGCCCGGCCCGAAGCCCGGCCCGGTTGGACCGGCCCGAAGTCCGGCCCGGTTGGACCGGTCCAGCCGACCGTTGGCTGTTCAAAATTTTTTTTTTCTGCCGACCGTTTGGGGGGGGGTCTTTTACCAAAATGCCCCTCCCATATAGCCGTTTTTAAAACGTTGGGAGGGGCATTTTGGTCAATTTGGGTCCAAAATTACCAAAATAATCCTGAAAAATTTCTATAAATTGGCCAAAAATTCCATTTTTCAAACAACTCATTTCAAATATTTCTCTACATTTCTCTACGGTGTTCTACGGCTTTCCCTCTCCGGTGCTCTGGTGCTCTACGGCTTCCCGATCTCCCTCACAACTATATTCCGGCTCTACGGCTTTCCGATCTTCCTCTCAATCCCTTACTTTCTTCTAACATAGTTTACTTTATTTTATTTTATATATGGCTGGTGAAGGTTCAAACCCACCTGATCTTGCTGGACAGACTTACCAATTTTTTTAATACTTTTTTTGACGGTACTCAAATTCCACCTGAGCAGTAGCAACCAATCCGATTCCGGAGAGGTTCCAACCATCTCCTCTGGAAGTCGCTAGTACAACCCAACGTCCTGAAAAGAAAAAAAGGTCTAAGTATTGGGATTATTTTACTTTAATTTTTGAAACTAATCCTGATGGTTCTTTGGTTTTAGATGCCAAGGGGGAACCGAAACCGTACAAGGCGCAATGCAAGAAATGTTGCAACCAGTACGCATGGAAGAAGGGCGGTGGCACCGGGACCATATCCAGACACTAGGACACTTGCTACGGGAAGGACACACTTCAAGCGTCTCAAACCCAAATAAGCTTCGGCGCCACCGGTTCTTCAATTGGTAACTTTACTTACTCAGCTGCTCGGCATAAAACCGAGTTAACTAAACATATTTTTCGTGATGAGCTTCCTTTCACGACGGGTGAAAGCGATTCTTTACGAGATTATGTATCACTTTCTCTAAACCCCTCCTTTACTAAAGTGAGTAGGCAACAACTCGAAAGGAGGCAATTCGTCTCTTCAACGAGCAGAAAGCCGCTTTGAAAGCGGAATTTCAAAATATTAGTAAGTTGGCTATTACTTCTGATATTTTGACTACTAATAGAGTTATGCTTATATTTGTATTACTGCACACTATGTAGATGCACAATGGATGTTGCAAAAACGCATCATCTCTCTTAAACTTATAGAATGTCCACACACGGGAGCTGTAATTTCAAGTGAGATTTCAAGACACGTGCGTGAATATGATATTCACGCAAAAAAAATTTTCTGTCTCTTTGGACAATGCATCAAACAACAATGCTGCTATGTCTTCTTTGTCAGTAATTTTTAAGCCTATTTTAGAAGGTAGACTTATGCATGTTAGGTGTGCTTGCCATATAATTAACTTAGTTGTTAAAGAATGTTTAAAATTTTTGAACCCCATTTAGACACTCTGCGACAATGCTTGCTCCACCTAAACTCGTCTCCAAGTAGACAACAAAGTTTTGCATGCGCTTGCGCACATTTTGGTATGACTTTTAGAAGATTTGTGAAGGATATACCAACTAGGTGGAACTCCACCTACTTGATGTTGAAATCTGCAATTCCATTTAGAAGTGCTATTACATATATTGTACTTCGGATGTCACCTTTGACTATCAGGTTACTATGATGATTGGTTAGCAGCTGAAAGTGTTTGTGAATTTTTAGAAGTTTTTTACAATGCTACATTACTTCTTTCTGGTGTTTATTATCCCACATCTTGCTTAGCTTTACGTGAACTTTGTAACATGTCTTATTTATTTTCTAAATATAGAGATATCCAAATTTTGAAATTGCGGTGAGAAATATGGAAGCCAAATTCAGGAAATATTGGGGTGAAGTACCTCTTTTATATTGTTTGGCTTCCATATTTGATCCTACAATCAAATTGGATGGCGTAGAGGTTTTATTAGAAGGATATGGAGAATATATGGGTATAGACTGTTACTGACATGAAGCAGAAGTTAAAGTGGCGTTGGACAGGTTAGTTATACTGTACGAAGAAGGAGCAACGTCGACCCGACCAACTCAGGGGGGGCTAGTAGTAGCTCCGGCTTGGCGTCTAAGCTATCAGCAGCCGGTCGCATACAAAGGAAGAAAACAAAAACAATCTTCCCAACCTACTCAAGAGTTGTCTCTTTACCTTAATTCTTATCAAGACGAAGATGAGACTCCAGATCACTTCGCCATTTTAGAATGGTGGAAGAGACACGACAAGAGATTTCCTGTTCTTTCTACAATAGCACGTGATCTACTGATGGTCCCGGTGTCTACGGTAGCATCGGAGTCCTGTTTTAGTGCAAGTTCAAGGATGTTGAGCGATAGGAGGAGCCGCTTGAAGCCCGATATCTTGGAAGCACTAGTGTACGTACAAGATTGGATGAAAGCCGATAAAAGAACCCAAAACCAGAAAGATGAAGAAGATCATGATATCCACGAGCTGGATTTGGAATCGCTTTCACTGCATGAAGGCGAATAACAATGAGGCTACGGTGCAAGGTATTAGGTATGTACATTTAAACTTATACTTTTATACTTAAAATATTTTAATTTTAACTTATACTTTTCAAATTTTAACTTATACTTTCAAAAACTATTTTTTATTTTTTTAAAAAAATATTTTTTAACCGCCTATGCCAAGCAAGCATTTGCCGGTCCCAAGCCCGGATAAAGGAAGAGGGAGAAATATTTTTTTACTTTTACCATTTTTTTTCAAAATTAAATTACAAATTTTTTTTGAAAATAATTTAACAAAAGAAAGTTAAATAAAGTAAGGAAAATTAAATAATTTAGCAAAAAAAATAAATTACAAATTTTTTTTGACAATTCCTTTTAACAAAAAAAGTTAAATAAAGTAAGGAAAAAATAATTTAGCAAAAAAAAAATTACAAAATTTTCTTGAAAAAATTTTAACAAAAAAAAGTTAAATAAATTAAGGAAAATTAAATAAATTAGCAAAAAAAAATAAATTACAAAACTTTTTTGAAAAAAATTTAACAAAAAAAGATAAATAAATTAAGGAAAAAAAAACCCATCTAAACCGGGCCGGCCCGGTTCAACCGGCCCCAACCGGCCCGAACCGACCAAGGCCCGGCCCGGCCCGTGGACCGGTTCGGCCCGGACCGGCTGCACCATGGTCTGGTCCAGTGGGCCGGGCTGGGCTTACATGTGCTGAACCGGGCCGGGCCTGGCCCGGCCCGTTTGGACCTAAGTGTCGGTCCAGGACCGGCCCGAGCCAGTCTGGCCCGCCGAATTCAGCCCGTGGGCCGGCCCGGACCGGACCGTTTGCAACATGATCATATATATCATTCCAGTGTTGTTAAAGGTGCTGTCCAGGCGTGCCTAGGCACCCAATAGATAAAAGACGATGTTTTACCGTCTGATCCAGAGACATGCAGGGTATTTCTCTAGGCGTCGACGTCTAGACGAAAAGATGCCAAGGATGAGATTGTGCGCATGGATAATTAGGCGAGCCTAGACGCACACCTAGATGTGTTTGATATTTTATGCTTTTTTTTTTTGTTTTGATTTTTTAGAGAAATTTTGAGTGGCACCCCACTTTTTTTTACCATATTTACGGTGCACCCCACACAATTATAATAATGTAAGATACCCCCCATTTTTGACGGAAACTGTCCCCAACTCACGGTCAACCCTTTGACCAATTTTTTTGACCAAAATACCCCCGTCTTCTTCTCCGTGTCTTCCCATTTTTCATGGCTACCCCCCTCCCCGCCGCCGGCGTGCCTCCGCCCCGCCGCCGGCGTGCCTCCGCTCCTCCCCCCCCTTCTCTCTCCGCAACCCCCCTCCTCTCTCCTTCCCATCACCACCACCACCATCACCAGCACCATCACCATCACCATCACCATCACCATCTTTGGATCAGACTCACTAGTAGTGAGTCGGAACACCTAAAGACACATAAATCAATATTTCGGAGAGGTAAAAGAAAAAAAAAAGCCACATTTATTTCCCGACAAGTCCAACATCAATTTTTTCTTCTTCTTCTTCAACTTCAAGCGTCTACAGGCTTAGCCTTCCGGTTCGACTCCGTCTCGCTATCGGGGAGGATCCGGTTCAGCGGAGCCCGGCATCGCCCGGATCCGCCCGTGGGGCCCACGTCGCCGCCGTGGCGGATCGGGGACAGCATCCGGCGGACGAAGGACTCCTCCATCCAGTTGAGGAACGCCGCGTGCCTCTCCTCCGTCCACGCTAGTGATGGTGCTGGTGATGGTGGTGATGGGGAGGAGAGAGGAGGGGGGGTGAGAGAGGGGGGGAGCGGAGGCACGTCGGCGGCGGGGAGGGGGGCAGCCACGAAAAATGGAGAGACGGAAGAAGAGGGGGTATTTTGGTCAAAAAAAATTGGTCAAAGGGGTTGACCGTGAGTTGGAGACGGTTTCCGTCAAAAGTGGGGGGTATCTTACATTATGGTAATTGTGTGGGGTGCACCGTAAATATGGTAAAAAAAGTGGGGTGCCACTCAAAATTTCTCTTTTTTTTATGGACTTATTTGGTTTTATTGATTTTTAAAGGCCTAAATAACATTGAGATTGGTGTTCACACTTTTGTCTCCTACCTGATCTGCAAGGAGAGTATACTTTTGAGTATTGAACATACTCTATTTTGGTGATTTAATTTTGTGCATTTTGAGATATCTTAATTATACAATTTATATATTATTAATAAATTACCATTTTATGATCCCATTCCCAATTTATATTTTGTTTATTTTTTTAACTAGATTTCTTCCCCCCCCCCCCCCCCCACCACCATCACCACCACCCCCAATTTTGCAACATAAATCGGTTTCTATTTCTCACAATATTGTACTTTTAGAGGTTGTTTGGATGCTTGTAACTCCTCGAGAGTGAAAAAGTGACACCTTCAACATGTTGTAATGCAACTTTCAACGTTTATTACTTTCCAAAATGTGTTTAGATACGTAGGTTTTTGTTCCCTGCAAGTGGAGAGTTTTTTTTTAAAAAGGACTTTCAATGTTTGATGGGTAGGTTTTTTTCACGGCAGCACCCAGTTTCTAAAATGAGGGTAATTTTAAATTTTGTAATTATAATCATTTAATAATGATATTTAAACCATGTTATGATTTTTGGTAATTTTTAATTATTTTAAAACTATTTAAAATGTTGAATTGTGATTTTGATAGTTAACTAGTGTAACCCTAGAGACTGCATGACCTAGAGACTAACCATGACCATAGGGACCTAACCATGTGATTAGGATGACTAATTGTGACTTTTTAGCCTAAGGGTATTTTGGTCATTTTTGACTTATTAATGAAAATGAATTTTGATTAATTAATATTGTGCTAATTGAATTGTTAGAGACTAACCTAGTTTTGACTAAACCTAGATGTTAATGATGCTCATGGAGGTTTAGTTAGAAGGTTAGAGACTTAATGGTTAAGTTAGATTAACAATATCTAGATATTTCATAGTAGGATATTTATCTATTGGAATATTTGTGAAAAAGAAAGCCTTATGACTAATTGAACCAATAGAAAGGCTTGGAATTGGGTGGACAAGCCCTAGCCACTCATCTACATGTAAAAGTAACACAAAGGGCTACGACAAAGGGCTACGGCATACTTTAATCCTAGAATTTAGTGAAGGCCCAATTGGTACAGTATTGGTTTTAAGTAGAAGAGTGACTATACGACATAGGCATTTTGTGTAACCTATGAGCCTATGTAGTATGGATATTAAATGAATGTAGAGTATGTAATGTATGATATGTTAGATGAATGAAATGATATATATATATATATATATATATATATATATATATATATATATATATGATATGCATCCTCTTTACATTAATATATATATATGGTTGAATGCAAGCATGTAGGAATGCAATCAATGTAATGTATGTAAGCAATGCATAAATGCATGAATGAAAGAATGATATACAATGTATGCATGAAAGTATATAATGAATACTAGATATGAATGTAAGGTATACATGTAATGATAGATATGAATGCATAATATATACATAATGTAATACAATATATAATGATAGCATGTATGGTAATGTAGAATATATGATGCAAGCATGTATATGTCCACTATTTTTCCTTTTCCTTACATTTTTCCTTCCCTTCCCTTTCTATTTCAGTTTTCCTCCTTTTTCCCTCTTCTATTTTTCTATGTTGTATATAATGTATATAATGTATAGATGCATGTATTTATATAATATGCATGAATGACATGTATGTAATAAAATAAGTATATGTATGCAACTTAATGATATGTAAATGTAATATAATGTAGAGTATGCATATATGAAATATAATGTATGCAAGTATATAATGTATTCAAATATGTATGTATGCATCTATGTATGTATGTATAGGTGCATGAATGAATGCAAGTATGCATATGTGATATGTATGTAGGCATGTATGCAATGTATGTATGTATATATGATATGTATGTATGCATGTATGTAATATAAGTATGTATGTATGTATTTCTATAAACTGAGTTAACCTATAACCTTTTACACACATGCATTCATACATCCTTTGACACCATGTATCCCATGTCACATACACCTACCTATCACTAAATCTGAGAACATTAACACATATCCTTTCACACACATGTCACACACACACTCACTTACTCTTTTACCTCTCATTCGCTCTCTCTATGTATATATATGTACGTGCCTATATATATAGCTTTCCTATATATATCTATGTATATGAATATGTGAATGTGAATAATATATATACATTATATGACTAAGTTTGTGTGCCTTGTTAGCTTATGGCTTAGTTTTGTGCTTGGTTTAGCAAGTGACTTAGGCTATGAGTTAGTAGCTATCTTGGATACTTGATTTGCATATACTTAGTTTGTTTAGACCTAGAATTGACTAACCTAGACTAGTTGACCATTGTTGACCCAACCATAGCTAGTTTGACCACAGTTGACTAGAGTTGACCTAGTTTGACTTTATAGTTGACCAGAGTTGACCAAGAGTTGACTTTTACCTAGATTGGCTTAGACTCATGTAGATTGCATTATAATTTTAATTATCATATAAATTAAACTCTTTATAACCTGTGTTGCTCTAACTAGGACTCTGTGACTCCAGTTGGCCATCTTTTCATATCAGTTGTTCAGGGTATCAGGCGAGTACATTCTCTGATCATTTCATACTCGTTAGAATTTATATTCTTGCTCTAGATTACTTTACATGATGCTGTCATGTTATTATCACGAATTGGTACTATATGGATCTTGTCATGCTATGTTCTCTCCCTCGGGGTGTATCAGATACAGTTGTCATGTACTTTTCACGAACATCTTGTATTTCATGTACATCGCTTTCATGTATACTCTTGTGCAATCTTGTACTCTCATGATCACGTGAGCAAACATGATAAAAATCTCTTGTACAAGGTAACGTAACTTGACTAGATCCTTGTGTATTGATTGGGGAGGGTGAGTAGGAAATGGTTATGTGATCAAATCCTATCTTGTACAATCTTGTGAACCCTTGTGAAATCTTGTACAATCTTGTGAAATCTTGTATATGTCCTAACTCGTTTATATAACCATCTCATGCTCTAAATCACAGGTTACTTACAGTTCTTACTTATCATGTATATAGATATTTCCAGTTATCAAATCTCTCTCGTTTTCATATATATTTCTTTACAGTCCATGTATCTTACTCTTTTGCATGCTTTATATTTTCCAACATGATATGAACTGCGTGAGATGTATTGTGCTCGCTCCTGTCCTGACTGGACCGTTGAAAATATTATAAGTAACCTGGAGATTCACAGCTAGCCTAGAGGACCACTAGAGCTTGGAGTAGATTACTAGTTTATGGTTTAGTTTCACTTTTAGAACTTGTTTGTAATAAGTGAAAATTGAGTTGTATTTGAGATTGTTTGAGATGTTGTTTAGAAGTTTATTTAAGTTGCTTGAGTTTCATATAGTTGTTAGACTCATGTGTTATCTTATCGTGCTTAAATTATGATTGAGTATTATCGTATCTTATACTTGTCCTCCATTCGGAGTTGAGATTGTGACAGGTATATTATATAATTACGTGAGTTGTTGATTAGATAGTGACCTAGAACAACGTTCTACCGTCGACACTGCGGCGTAGGCTGGACGTATCCACTTGTCGTTCCCCTACACTGGGTGCGGGTCGTGACACGTTTTTGAGTTTCACCGCTGCCTCCCAACATCCTTGGCAACCTACCGACCTCAACCCCCACCTTCACCGTTGCCTCCCGGCCTCCTCGATAACCTCCCGACCTCAACCATCACCTTCATCGCTGCCTCCCAACCTAAACCCCCACCTTCACTGCTGCCTCCCAACCTCCAGGATCAGTGTACCAGTTGGTGAGGACGACCCTATGGACCTTGTTGACAATGAAGCCAGCGACATAATGCCTCCTCCTAGTCCTCCTCAGCGCGCTCATCGCCTCCTCCTAGTCCTCCTTGGTGCGCTCGTCGCCTCCTCCTAGTCATGTGGCCCACCTCCTCCTCCTAGTCCTCCTCGGCGCGCCCATCGCCTCCACCATTGTTCTCCTCCACTCCTTGCCACCTCTCCAATGGTACCACTCCCTGAAGCGGCCGTCCAAGTGCGTGCTTTGACTGGCGGGGCCGGGTTCGTGGGATCCCACCTGGTCGACCGGCTGCTCGAGAGGGGGGACAGTGAGATTGTGGTCGAGCTCATCCGACACGACGTTGTCAAGCCGACATCGACGCCACCCATCACAAACCTGACCCTCTTCTCGATCTTTTCTTTCGTTATCGAGCTCCAGAACCCTCGTCTCCTTTGGCGTTATAACCCCTCTTCCCAAAATTTTGATAATATTTTTATTTATTTATTTGAACTAAATGGTGATTTTTAGAGTTTTTGATAAATAATTATTTAGCTAATTATTACGGTAGATAATTTTAGCCATGATGGAGTTTTGAAGTACAAGGTGACTAGAAATCGTGGCACGGCTAGTGAAATAGCGTGCTTAGACTAGAGTATTAGCCCTGGTAGGGAAGGCCGAGCCATATTGATGTCCTAACTAGGAAAACCAGGCTAAGTTACGACTTAACCCTTACCAAAGGTGTATTTATTTATTATTTATATTATTGAGTTTTAGAAAAATCGGTTATACCATTTTAGTCCGGACTGGACCAAACTGAGCCCAAGCACATGTAGTCATGCGGCACATCCAATGACATTCGTGTTGATGGAATGTGGCATGAAGGTGTTGTATTTGGTTTTATTGATTTAATGAATATTTTCTAATATTCGAAATTAAATATTATATTCATCATTATTAATTGATATTCAGTGACAATTGTAGAAAATAGGCCCTGTACATTTTTGGGATTATTAGACGGTACAATACGGTATATACACCATTATTGGTTTGTTGAATTTCGTTATTATCATTATTATTTTATTGAGGATATTGTTATAATATTATTTTATTATTAGTGGCTATATTATTTTGTTAAATAAATATTATGGTATAAGTGTTCATACTTAGGTAGGAAGGCCCTACACTAGTTGGTAAAAGTATTGAGGTATTTGGATTTTATGCAGATTGTCAAATAAGTAAATATGTAAATATATATATATGTGTATGTATATATGTAAATATATAAATATTATACACGAGAGGATGTATATATAAATATATATATATATATATTATATGTGTATGTGTACGTATACATAAATATATATATATTAAGGTGTATTTGTGCATATATTTATACAAATAGATATATAAAAGGGTATACGTGTATGTATATATAATTATACATATATAAATATATGTGTGTGTATATAGATATATATAGATTATATATATATATATATAATTATATTTATATATATATATATATATATATATATATATATATATATATATATATATATATATATATATATATATATATATATATATATATATATATATGATAACAGCAGCAAAATCAAACCAGCGTAGCCCAAACCCCCACGAGCCCCCGAGCCCAGCTGAGCAAACTCAGCTCTCCAACAAGCAAGCCCAGGCCCAGCCGGGCCCAGACCGAACAACCCCAGGCCCGAGACCCCATTGCTCGGTCACACATACGGAACAGGGGTTATATAACGAAACAGAGAGGGGGATCGAAATCGATACCATCACCCAAACCCTAACCGACCAGCCGAGCCCCAGCCACCTGGCGATCAACCCGCCGCCGGAGCCACCGCCGCACGCCGCCGGAGCCGCCGGAGGCAGCGCGCACGCACGTTCGCGGTCAGAAGCAACAACAGCAATAGCGGGAGCCGCGGCGATGTTCGGGACGCCGTATCTCCCTTGATACTCCACCGAATCACGTTCCATTTGTTGAGGTACGACAGCAAACCTAACCATCTATAGATTCCATTAGCTACTTCGATTGAAATCATATCGGATTTGGAGTTACATTGACTCGAAATAGACGAAAAAGCTGTCCCTAAAACGGGGAATAAATAGTTCGAAACCTCACATAGGAAGGCCAATATCTTTTAGGGCTCACAGTGTTTTCGAAATCCACTTGAACAGTCTTGTAAACAACCTAACCGAGATTAAAACCCAAAAATTAGTTTATTTTTGTAACTATTAGTTTCTGTTTAAAATTAGGTTAAAGTTGATCAAAACCTGTTTTAAAAATCACGAAAACCCACGATACGACGTGCGTCCCGCCATTTCGGGCGACGTGATCGCGAACCGAATGCATCGAAAGGTGTGTAACGGCTTCGTGGACGTGTGGGCTTTGACGGAATTCAAATTGGTCGCGTGTGCGCGACGAATTTGATGCATATCCGTCGAAATTCACCGTATCGGTCCCTTTGCACAAACTCCAATTACTTTGTGCACGCTCGTCAGATCGAGACGAAACTTACGCCAACATGACCGTATCATTTTTTTGGTCCTGTATGCCAAGTTTGGTTCGATTCTGAGACAGTTGAATCAGACCGCCGTTTTGTGGGCCCCACGGTCCTACTCAACGGGCGATTTTGTGCACGGCCCGCCGAAATCCAACTTTGGACATACGGTTGGGTTCGTAACGAAAAATTGGACCTATTGACATATAGTTTGATGACATTAGAGACCGTTGACTCTGGCACGCTTTTCGGTGCAAAGCGGGTCCAACGGCAGATACCGTTTTGACCCAAAATTACCATTTTGCCCATGTGTCCAGAATTGAGCTTAAGGACAGGCAATCCTAGCTAATTTGACTATTCTGAGAACCTTGGTACTATTTATTTCAGCATCTGGAGACTTCTGCATGTGTTGACTAATTGTGGCTCATTGAGTGATATAGTATTATTGGTTTCTGTCACGACCCGCACCCGCTTTTCGGACGCGAGCTCATGAGCAAGCCAGCTACGTATCGAGCGGACTCCAGCCTGACTCGAGTACGTATAAGCTGTCAAGGTCATGGGTATCATGTCTAATCTAAACTATATCTCAATCCACATGAATCATATAAACAAGAATGAACAAGTATGGGTCATGGTCTGCAGCCCATTAGCATATTGTTCGATTAGACTCCAAGAATGATATGAGTCTATAAATAAGCGGAGTATATCATGGTACTGAATATAAAGCACGAGAAGATAATAAAGAAATATCACCAGCAAATACCTGTATCATACATCGCAATCCTCTACCATCCTGCTCTGCTAACTAACTCCATGCAGTCGCTAAACCTGAAGGGATCATCAGGTCCTCAGAGGACTAGCAAGATACATAAAAATATGCCTATCTAACAGTTTAATCATGTAATAATATAACCAGGGTATAAACAGGAACTAGACAGGAGACTGACATATGGCTACTGACAGGTAACTATGAAATCGGATACGAGATCAACTATGCATAAATGAACTGCTGGTAGATCAATGGATACCAACCCTCACCCCGAATGTGGACTCGCAGGTCAGTTTCAAGACAAGTCACCCTCGCCCCGTATATGGACTCGCAGGTGCAAAGGACAACCCTCGCCCCGTGTGTGGACTCGCAGGTTGTGGGAAAGACAAAGGAATAGCAGTTCACTCACACATACTTGCAGACATGACTCCGTCAAGACACAGGTGAAGACACGGTACAACTCAGTCATGATACAGGTAAGGACAACTCTAGCATGATCCATGACGTAAACAAGCCTGGTATAACTACCCTATCAAGTCATGGAACACTGATATACAAGCAAGACAATAACTAGTAAATATGGTATCACATAAATCTATAGCAACTAAGGTAACTCAAGATAACATACTAAGACAGGTGTACTATAAGCATAAAAATAAACTGTAGAGGGAGGCAAGGTATACTTGCCTGGGGGTTGCACGAAGAACCAACAATGTAACTCCAATCAATAAGTCAGAAAGTCCAAGTCATCACAACTGTCTCCGAAAGCTGAAATAAACATTACCAATGTTCTCAGAATAGTCAAATTAGCTAGGATTGCCTGTCCTTAAGTCCAATTCTGGACACAGGGGCAAAACGATAATTTTGGGCAAAACGATGTCCGCCGTTGGACCCGCTTTGTACCGAAAAGCGTGCCAGAGTCAAAGGTCTCTAAAGTCGTCAAACTACATGTCTACGAATCCAATTTTTCGATACGAACCCAACCGTATGTCCAGTTTTGGATTCCGGTGGACCGTGCACAAAATCACCCGTTGAGTCGGACCGTAGGGCCCGCGAAACGGTAATTTTATCAACTGTCTCAGAATCGGACCAAACTTGGCATACAGGACCAAAAAAATGATACGGTCCTGCTGGCGTAAGTTTCGTCTCGATCTGACGAACATGCCACAAAGTAATTAAGAAATTTGCACAGAGGCCGATACGGTAAATTTCGACGGATACGCATCAAATTCGTCATGCACACGCTACCAATTTGAATTCTGTCAAAGCCCACACGACCAAGAAGTTGTTACGCACCTTTCGATGCCTTCGGTTCGCGACCACGTCGCCCGGTTTGGCGGGACGCACGTCGTATCGAAGGTTTTTCTAGTTTTTAAAACAGGTTTTTGGGAAAATTTGGGATTCGATTTCTCAACGCGTAGTCGATGATTTCCGAATCCACAAAAAGGATTATGAAGCCCTATATGTTGTTTAAAAATGTCTTCAAATAGTTTTTCTAATATGGCATTAGATCGATCAGAATCGATCTTCAAACATGGAGGGTTGGACTGCAATAGTGTTCTATTTTCTACAGGTTTTCGACCAACTTCGGGTCGATCTCATGTAATGGTCGTGCATCCTATACGAAATCTAATTACTGGGGTTTCGAGGCGGTCATGTTGGCTTTCCAAACTAATTTACGGTTCGTAAAAAGATGGAGTATCGAGATCGGGATCTTACCGGGAAGTCGGTGGTTGCAACTGCTATTGCTGCTGCTTCCGCTCGGTTCCAGGCCACGTGCGAGCGGTTTCCGGTGCTGCTTCCGCCGCCTACGGCGACCCTCGGCGGCGCGCGCATGCGCGGGGGGAGGGGCGCACAGCGTTGTGCGCGAGTTTGAGACATCGAGTTAGGGTTTTCCTCGTTTACAAACTGTTTATATGTGGGTGTGCGCGTGTGTTACAGGCGGGGGGGAGGGGGGCTCGGGTCTCTGTTCTCAGTTCTGTTGAGGGAAGGTTTGGGTTTTGGTCTGAGACTGCTTGGGCCTGGCCTAGCTGGGCTCGGGCTGCTACTGCTTGGGCCTGGCCTAGCTGGGGGAGGCTTGGCCCGTGGCTGCTCCTGCTTGTGGGGAGGATTTGGGCTGGTATAGGTTTAATTCTTTTGTTTTATTTTTCTTTTTTTTATTCTTTTTCTATTTCCTTTTTATTAGCCTAATATACATATATGTATATATATATTCATATACATATATACACATATAGGTATACATATACTATATTTATTTATATATACACACACATATATATATATCTTATACACACACACAAATACATATATATACTTATATATACATACTCTTACACACATATAATATATATTTATTTATATATATACATGTACAAATATATAGTATATATTTATATATATACTCATACACACATATATATCTATATTTATATACACATATATATCTATTATTTACACACATCTATTTATATATACCTCATATTCACATATATATCAAAATACTCAATTAACCAATATAATAATATCTAATAGTAATAAACATATTTATTTAATCACCACAAATTTATAAAATAATACTTAACCGGTGGTTTGGTGAATCCATACTACTCACCTTTATCCAGGTCCAGAAAATTGTGCAATTGTGGTGAAACAATATTTAATAATAAAATATCAATTTTGTACAATTATTTAAATAATTAAAAATGCACACCAATACCTAGAATAATTTAGGAAATAATTGTACACATAAAATATGTCTACATGGCCGTATTGGGTCTCACTACATGCCTACATGGACTTGGATTTGACTTGGGTCCAATCTGGACAGGTTCGGTACAACCGGGTTCCCGAAAACTCAATAATATAATTAAATAATAAATAAAAACTTTGGTACGGGTTAATTCGTAACTTGGCCTGGTTTTCCTAGTTAGGACATCACTATGGCTTGGCCGTCCCTATCAGGGCTAACACACTAGTCAAAGCACGCCACTGCACTATCCGTGCCATGATTCCTAGTCACCTTGTACTCCGAATCTCAACCATGGCTACAGTCACCTACCGTAATAATTAACTAAATAATTATTTAAAGAAATATAAAAATTACCATTTAAATCAAAATAAAAAAATATTTCAAAAATTCCGGGAAGGGAAGCTACAGTTTCACCAGCTAAGGACCACAGACAAGTGCACTTTCTGATTGCTTTCGATTCATAGTAGTATTTTCATTTCATGTCTATACATATATCTTGCTGCTTGTTGACACGCTCGTCACACGGAGTAGTCGAGAGGAAAAACATCTTAGTAAACATGTGGACTACCTAGAACTATCCCAATATGTCTAATCTTGACTGATAGCAGCTGCACACGACACGTACATGGTGCCGTATTTACCCCCTAGCCGTTCACATGTTGAAAATGATATTTCACACCACATAGGTAGGTGTCTTTTATTTATTTTCCTTTTCTTCTCCACCGTGCCATGTCATCAGTACTTTCCAGTTTTCATATTCCATATGTTATTTTTATGTCTTGTTAATTCTATTGTATTTTCGTATTGCCGTCGGTTTGTGTACTTGTTCCATTCCTGACTGAAAACCAACATTTTTCAGGTTCACCGCGATCACTCTTAGCACTGGGAAGACATGGGTATGCTGAGGCCGACCTAGATAGTGGAACTAGTTGTCATTTTCACTGATCGTAAAATCTTGCATTTTCTTTAATTATAAATCTTGTAAATGTTGTAATAAACTTAGAAATGTGAATGAGCAGCAAATATTATATTTTGTAATTTTGAGCATTTATTTCTTGCGGGCTTGACAGCGTTCTACCGCCGACTCTGCGGCGTAGGCTGACTTGGACACGTCTCGTATCCGAAAAGCGGGTGCGGGTCGTGACAGGCGTCGCCTAGTTCCTCGAGCTCCCTTATCTGACCCACATGGACACTACCACCTGTTTTTTTGCACCAAAAGTTCACTTGCATGTAGTTACCGCTACTTTTTGGTGTAGATGAGAGCTGGAAAAAATGAGGGAGACAACAAGTAGGTTTTGTCAGAAAAACCACACTTGCAGCGTAGTTGCAGTTCCCAACCAAACGTTAAAATTCGGAGTTTCAACGTTCACTTGCAGCGTGTCTCTTCACTTGTAGCGCAACTAGTGCGATCCAAACAGGCCCTTATGTGGTAAACACACATCGGGTCAATGGCGCTGATCTCATCCATTCCAAAAAAAATTCTAGCCCCGGCCCAACCAAACGTGACCCATGATGAATTAAGATATTTCCACCCATCTTTTCCAGGTTATTTATAAGGGGCAGTTTGGTACGCGGAAAAAAAATTATGCCCAGAAAAATTTGAGATGGGAAAACAATTTCCATGTTTGGTTTGCGCTATTCAAATTTATGCCTAGGAATTAAGGATGGCAGGGTAAATTATTTATCCATAAAATATAGGAAACATATGTTGGCCCAATGATTGTATCATATTTTTGAATATGGTTAATATGTTTAGTTTAGTATTTTATTATCACTAATCTTTATACTATCACTATAGCATTTCTACTTATACTTATACCTTTGGTGATATGTGTGCCTATTGGTTTACATATTAGTGATATGAGCTTTCTATCTTAAATTTAATCGAGTTGCTAAAATCAAAACTATGTTTTTGATTGTGGTTATTCAATTAAGTTTAATCATTATGATATCTCTAACATTTATGCTATCACCTTAGCACTTATACTTAAACTCAGCATTGTCCTAATGTGCATTAAACTTATCACACTTGCTACTATGTATATTGATTTGTTCGTCTAACATATACATGCAGAAAAGCAATAAGCAAGATCAATGTGGACATATGCAATGAAAAAATTATGGTGGGCCAAAGACGACGGATCCTACAAGATTTCTCTGAACCACCCGACGACATCTCCGGAGCCACGCACTCGGGGGTTCCGCTGCCCGGTCAGCGGACGGGGGTCGAGGGGGCAGTGCCCCTCGTCGGGGGTTCGGGGACGAAGCCCCCGAAAGGTATTCAGTTTTCACAAACTGGATATCTTTGGACAGCTGCCGCCAAGGGAAAAAGCCAACATCTATCAAGGAAAGAAGCCAAGCCAAGCCATCATCATTTCAAGACTCTGCAGATGCCTGCTCCTACTATAGTATATTTGGAGTCTGTAATGAGTCTTAGGAATCATTGTAAACACAAGAAATAGATGGCAAAATCGAAAGCTAGGGTAGAAAATAACCCAGGACAATCTTCGGAATCCTGGCGGATAATCCGGCGGATCTCCGCGAAAATCCGACGGAAGATCCGAATGGTCTCACAGAATACCTTCTGTGAGTGTTCGGATTATCCGACGGAAAACCGCGAAATTTTGGCAGATTTTCCGCCATATGGCCGTTTGCATTCCAACGGTCGAATTTTACGAATGATTGATCCCAACGGCTCTATTTATAGCCGTTGGACTATACAGGCGGATGATCCGGCGGATTTCCGCGAAAATCTGGCGGATGATCCGTCAGCCTGAGAAAGTTGTATTATTGCACTTTTCTTTGCTTTGGTTATAAATAGCCTTGAACCCCTTCATTCAAGTTGATGCTTTGAGCCTAAAAATTTCTAAACTACCAAAGCTTATCCACAAACAACTCTACAAAGCTTTCATTTGCCATCCATAAATTGTGTTAGAGTTATTGAGTTGAAAAGTAAGATCTTCATCTTATTGTATAAGAAGATCAAAACCTATTGTGAAAGGTTGAAGTTGGAGAGTCTTCGTATCCAAACTCTCGGTTGAAGTTGGAGAGTCTTCGTATCCAAACTCTCGGTTGAAGTTGGAGAGTCTTCATATCCAAACTCTCGGTTGAAGTCGGAGAGGCCTTCGGATTAAAGCTCTCGTGTAAGAAGTTGGCGAGTTCTTCGGATCCAAACTCGTGTGTAACTATTTGCTCAAATAGTGTATTAAATCCGGAGAGAGTTCCGGGACTGGATTGTCTCTAGGGAGGATACCAAGATACATCGGGTGTCGGTATTGTTATTGCTTCTTCTCTTGCACTTATATTTTTAAATTGCCAATTAGCTTGTGCTAAGTGCTAGATTAGTTAGCTTGACCCTATTCACCCCCCTTTAGGGTTCCTACAACATATTCCCTAGCAAATAGGTGGTTATATTTTTGTTCGGTTTTTTCTAAGGGCACTACCAAAATTGCTAGGTGGCAGTCCAACCCCCCAAAGAAGGTGGGGAATTTGCTAGGGGACAGCCCAAGAAGGTGGAGAATTTGCTAGGGGGCACCCAAAATTTGCTATGGGGCAGTCCAACCCCCCAAACCCTTCATTTCACTTTCATTTTCATTCTACACTCTCTCACCTCAAGAAGAAAAAAGAGCTCTCTCCCTCTCCCTCTCCTATAATCCTAATTTCTTCTTCTCCACCACTCCACTCCTAATTTCTCCACCAAGATTTTTTCCACAACCTTCTCAAAGAGATGACACGCAAGTTCAAGCAACCGGAATCCAGGTACATTTTTCCCTAATTTATTCGAGAATTTTGTACATTCTATTCGAAACCCTAGAATATTTTTAATTCTTGAAAAAGTTTTGATAAAATAGGTTTATAATCTCTTTCACGTTCTCTTCCCTAATTTTCGAACACAAGAAACCCACATTTTTTGTTGAAACCCTAACCCTAGAACACGACAAACTAGCATGTCGTTGTGGCAGTTCGGGTCTCATAACAGTAGGACTACCAGGCCTGTGGCAGTCCTACTGAAAATTAGGACTGCCAGAGTCCTGGCAGTCCTCTTGTGAAAGAGGACTGCCAGGACTGTGGCAGTCCTGATTTTTATTAGGACTGCCACAGACCTGGCAGTCCTACTGTTATGACATATGGGGCTGGGTAATGCATGCTGTTTCTATTATTTAATAACTGTATGTTGTCATGCAGTCCACCGGCCGCTAACAAAAGAATACGACCCACCGCGTCAAAGCGGAAGGAACGTGCGGGACGTCCTCTCGAGCGTCCGATAACAATTTTTGAACCGGCGCCCGAAGCTCGGAGAGGTTGCCAAAGTGACACCAGTGTCGCGGTCGCCAACAAGCTTGATCGCATCGACGACGTGGTCGACTTCCCCTTCATGAACAATAGGGAGTCTCGTTCAAAGGCCCGGCATGATATATAGTTGGATCTGGATTTTTTTTTCAAACTTAAGTTGGATGTGGAATAGTTATGTACTTGTTTGAAACTTAATTTGGATGTAGAATGTTTGAAACTTAAGTAGTTGTGATGAATTATTGGGATGAATTATTGTAGTTGGATTATTGTGATGAATTATTGTGATGAATCTTAAGTTGGATGTGAAATATTTATGTAGTTGTGATGAATTATTGTTGTTTATGTACTTGTGATGAATTGTTGTTTTTTATGTACAGAATATCAGTATCAGGACTGCCACCCACTTGGCAGTCCTACACTAAAGTAGGACTGCCAGGGTGTCGGTAGTCCTGACTGAAACTTGCTACAACAACAAGTTTGAGTTAGGACTGCCAGCACCCTGGCAGTCCTACTTCAGTATAGGACTGCCTGGGGTGTGGCAGTCCTACTTCAGTATAGGACTGCCCGGGGGGTGGCAGTCCTACTTATCAAACTCTGTGAGGAGCTCCTCAACTGAAAACTCTTTCACAGAGTATGATAAGTAGGACTGTCAGCCCCATGGCAGTTCTACACTAAAGTAGGACTGCCAGGGTGCTGGCAATCATGACTGAAACTTGCTGCAACAGCAAGTTTGAGTTAGGACTGCCAGCACCCTGGCAGTCCTACTTCAGTATAGGACTGCCAGGGGGGTGGCAGTCCTACTTATCAAACTCTGTGAGGAGCTCCTCAACTGAAAACTCTTAATTTAGCACGGAGAATGGCCATTCTCCGTGTAATTTAGCACGGAGAACGGCCATTCTTCGTGTAATTTAGCACGGAGAATGGCTATCTGATCCAATATCAGGACTGCCACCCCCCTAGCAGTCCTACAGTGAATTAGGACTGCCAGCACCCTGGCAGTCCTAATTTAATGTAGGACTGCCAGTGGGGTGGCAGTCCTATTTGTAAGTCTCTGTAATTTAGCACGGAGTACGGAGAATGGTCATTCTCCCCGTGTAAATTAACACGAAGAATGGTCATTCACCTACGTTTTAATACTGGAAATAGCCATTCTCCGTGTAAATTAAGACGGAGAATGGTCATTCCGGTGTATTTTATGGTCAGTTGAAACTTTGGAGGGCCATAACTTTTGACTGGGAGGTCGAAATGAGGCCCGATTTGTCGCAAAATGAGCGTATCTTTGAGGAGGCTGAGATTAACGGTTTCATCGTTAGGCGGCCTTCCAAAATTTTAGAATCGCAAAAAATGATGTTTGGACCTCCGTTTTAGCACTTTTTGTCGAAATTTTAGAATCGCAAACAAATATTAATTCAATGACTTACAAATAGGACTGCTAGGGTGCTGACAGTCCTAATTGATACTTACTGTAACAACAAGTTTTAATTAGGACTGCCAGCACCCTGACAGTCCTCTTTTAGTGTAGGACTGCCAGGGGTATGGCAGTCCTACTTTAGTGTAGGACTGTCAGGGGTGTGGCAGTCCTAATTTAAACTCTCTGTGAGGAGAGTTTGTATTTAAAACTCTCCTAACAGAGAATTTCAATTAGGACTGCCAGCACCCTGGCAGTCCTACACTAATGTAGGACTGCCATGCTCCTTGCAGTCCTATTTGAAACTGTAGCAGCCGAACGACCACAACGATTTATCGTGTTCTAGGGTTAGGGTTTCAAGAAATATGTGAGAATTACCATGTTCGAAAAATTCATTCATGAACCCTATAATGATTCTAAACCTAATATTTATGTTTATGTTTTCTGATTTTGAGTATGAGTGGAAACATTTTTTGGTAGCTGATTGAAATTTGGGAAAAAATTTGTGCCAAACATGATTGAGATAGGAGAATTTTTTGGGGATAATTCTCGGAAAGAAAAGGAAGAAAAATTTGGTAAATTTTTTTGGACTAGGGCTTAATTCTATGACCTAGAAAAGTTGGGAGAGAAGAAAAAAGTAGAGGGAAAGAAGAAAAGAGTTGAGGGAGTGAGAAAAAGAGTAGAGGGAGGGAGAGATAAAAAAATTAGAAAAGTTATCTTTTATATCTATTGTTGGGCTGCCCCCAAGTAAAAAAAATTGATAGCAAACTTGTAATATTTGCAAAAAAAATTGGGCTGCCCCCAAAGTAAACTTGGTAGTGCCCTTAGAAAAAACCTTTTTGTTCACTTGAAAATAAAATTCACCAAAAACTTAACTTATTTACCACTTTGCCACTGATTTTTTTTTTAAAAACCCGATACTTCTCTCTCCTCTCTCCCGTGAACTCATCTCTCTCTTCTTCTTCGTTCTCTCTCTCGAGAGACTCTCGCTCGGATCTCTCTCTCTCGAGAGCGCGCGCTCTCTCTCTCTTTCGCTCGCTCGGATCTCTCTCTCTCTCTCTCACGCTCTCATCTCATAGGTATGTATTTTCTATTTATTCGATTTTTTTGGGTCAAATTTCTGTTAAATTTTTATGATGTTGTTTTGGTTGCTAGATAAATTATATATTGTGTTTAAAATTTGATTTTTTGGGGGATTTGGTGATTAGGGTTTGATTTGAGATTTGGGTAATTTTTTTTAGGGATTCGGGAGAGAAATTTTGGAGAAGTAATTATAGAAATCATATATATTTGAAGGAATATGTCTGCTGATTTCAATCAGCTTCTTCCTCGATCTCGATTGGTTGTTTAAAATTTGATGCCTATGAAATGTTCGATGAAATGTCCATCTGTCCATTGGTGTGTGATTTGTGTCTGTAAATTGTTACATCTTTTATGATGGTTATTATTTGAACCATGTCGATATTGTTGCCAGTTTCTCAAGTGCCTGCACTGTATTTTTGGGGATGATAGTTTGAAGTCCTGTATCAGTTGATGTTGCTAAAGCAGTTGGTAATTGGTGTGAACTTTGTGTCACTGATTAAGCTGAAACACTGTGAGATTGAGCTCAGGTATCTGGCCAAGAATGCTCTATCCAAACATGTGTCAATGTCTGTTGAGAATAAATCAAGGCTCTTTTGAAGACTATGATCTATTATAACTTGTTCGATGTGTAAGTAGTTCAGTTAGTAACATATTCAAATAGATGTCATTCAATGGGACTACTGTTACTAATGTGATATGTTTGGCAAGCTATGTGCATTTTGGCTGTTATATACACAGCAATGCAATTGTATGTATAATTTTGCTGCAGCTGAATTTTGCTAATTGGATGCAAGTTTCATGGCGATTTTTAACTGATTGAATTGTAATTCTTTGTTTCCCTTCTTTAAATCAACATTCTGTATTTTGATATAACTTTTATATTGTTGTATTCTGCTATATTTTGTAATTTATCTTATTTTTTTAATAATCAGACCTTGACAATTTTACCTGCAATATTTTTATTTTTTATTTGGTAGATACGAGAAGGATTGTCACCGTTATCAAACGTAACATTTGTTTGAATCAAACGTAACATTTTTTATTCAAACATCTCTCCATGTGAGTTTGAGGAATAATATATTCCTAGGAATTTATTTATGGTACCAAACGCATGTATTATATATACCCGGGAATAAATTATATATACCCGGACATATTATATTATGTACCAAACATGGTAATAAAGAATATCCGGGAATATGATGCCTTGGAATAAAATTTCTTGGAATATAGAATTCCTGGCTATTTAGTATTCCGCGTACCAAACGGCCCCTAAGGGTACATCCAAAATTACTCAGGGCTAGCCCAAATCTTATTTTGGTTTATTTACAAGTTTGTCACTTGAAAAATTACTCAGGACTAGCCCAACTACATGTATATAATTCAATTTTTTTCTTTTTTGCCTTTCTTTCTTCTTCCATTCTCTCTCCCAAAATCCTAAATATTTGCTCTTCCCAAAACTCTAAACATTTTCTTTCTTCCCAAAATCTCACAAATTCCTACTTCTTCTCCACCATCTCTATCTTCCTCATCTCCATCAAAACCCTAGACATTCTCAATTTCAGATATGGCATCTGAAGGCTTCTTACAAACAAGATACAAATCCTAGTAGTTTATTTCTCACAAAGAATACATGAAAATAAAATAAACACTAATACTTCCTTCCAAACAATGCATGGAAATAAGCCCTCTCAATTTTGTTCATTTCAATCTATTTAAATCTAGAAAATTTTCAATTCAAAAATTTTAATCTATTTAAAAAAACTCAAAATTTTAAATCTATCTTATAGATAACATCTCTCAATTTTCTTCATTTCAAAATAAATCTAATTTTGGCTGTAGTATATTTGATGTACAATAAGTCTATTTCAGGTCTGCCATAATTTTTGGCAGTCCTCAATACTTTTAGGACTCCTAGAAATTGTGGCAGTCCTGAAATGCACTTGTTGTACATCAAGACTGTCACAATTTCTGGCAGTCCTAGAATTATTAAGGACTGCCAAAAATTGTGGCAGTCCCGAAATGCAGTTGCTGTACATCAGGACTGTCATAATTTCTGGCAGTCCTATCAGTATTTAGGACTGCCAGAAACTATAGCAGTCCTATCAGTATTTAGGACTGCCAGAAACTATGGCAATCCTATCAGTATTTAGGACTGTCAGAAACTATGGCAGTCCTAAAGTCGACTTGGCCAAATGTTGTTAGGGTTTACTTCGATCATGAAATTGGTTATAAATAATTGAAATAAATATTACATTGTATGTTTTCCATCATGATAATGTATACTTGGGTTTTGGAAATAAACATTACAAGAAGAATATAAGAGGAAAACTAGGATTTTGTGAAGAGAGAGAGAGAAAGTATTAGGGTTTGTAGGAGCCTTTGGTTGCCATCGAAATTAGAAATGAGAGCTTGGTAAAGGAGTTAGGATGAAGAAGAAGATATAACTTAGGAAGGGGGGAAATGGTGGAGAAGAAGAAGAAGAATGTAAGAGAAAAACTAGGGTTTTGGAAGAGAGAGAGAGTGAAATGTTGAAATGAAACTCAAAATTTGGGCCTGGGGGTTGTTGGGTTGGGACAGCCTAAAGAGAAAAAAATTAGACTGTCCTGAATAATTTTTCTCTCAAACTAGGACTAGTCCTAATCCGGACTAGCCCTGAGTAAAATTTGATGTGCTCTTATAAATAACCTCTTTTCCACTTTCCTCCACCACGCCGTAAAGCAATCAAAGATCCACCAGTGCCATCTGCGTCGGAATAACAGACCGAGAAATGCCACCCCCCAAAACCCTAACTCTAGGTTTTTGAAAACCCAAGGTAGGTTCTCTCCATGCCCTAAAATTTCCGATTTTTTTTTTGGGTTTGTGAATATTTTTAGCTTAATGACCGTTGATTATACAATTTAATTAGGCCTTTATGATTGATTGGGGTTCAAAAATAATAGTAAAGTGCTGCTGTAGAATTCAAAATGCATTTGTTTGAAGCCTATGATCTATCCATGTCTCAATTCTTCGTCCAATATTTGTTTTTGCGGCTTAGCATGTTTTGTTGTGGATGTGATGCTTTGTAGTAGTATGTCAAAACTTCATTATCATGCTATGCTGCACCGACATGGGTACGACACGACACGACACGGTAAGGACAGTGTTCACACAACACCTGTTTTGGCGTCCTAGCCTATATATGGAGTGTCCGTGGTGTGTCTGATGCCCGTCCCACACTACTTTGCCTGCCCTAAATATTTTGGAGTGTCCGGCTTCCTCTTTGTCGTGTTTACCTAATCGATATTTTATTAATATTCTATCCCAATCTCTACAAACCCCACAAAAAAGGCCAGATTCTGAACGACGTCTTAAAACTAGCATTAAAAAGCTCTGCAGGGGCACAATATTCGGAAATTTTCTGCAAACATGTATTCTAGAAAGAACAATTTGGAGAATGTTCTAGATTAGTTGTTGACCAATACCGAAAAATTATGAAAAGACAATACATCGGCAACACACACACACTAGCAAAAAAACCTTGATGAGAACAAATCACATATAAGATATTAATCTGGAAGCTTTTGCATAATATTCGGGTTTGACTGTAGGAAAATTTTGCGCAAAACTAGGAGGGGGAGAGAGAGAGAGAGAGCTTACCCACGGGCTTCACCAGAGGGAGGCTCTGTCAGTAACAGGGAGAAGAGACGGAGAATGAGAGTAATTGGATTTTTTTGGGGGTTATTTCTAGTTGGGTTAATGGGAAGAATTTTCTGAAAGCCCTATAAAGTCTCCTGTCCGTAACACTTCAATTAGAGGTTTGCGACTAATCAAGTTTGTTTGGGTCCTAATGACTTTACTAATTATAGTCTCTCTCTCTCTCTCTTACCTATGGGCTTCACCAGTGGGAGGCTCTATCTATGGAAGAGGGAGAAGAGATGGAGAATGAAAGTGATTGGATTTTTCTTGGGGGAATATTTCTAGTTGGGCTGATGGGAAGGATTTTCTAAAAACCCTATAAAATCCTATTCATAACACTCCAATTAGAGGTGTGTGACTAATCAGGTTTGCTTGGGCCCCATATTAGTTTGCTAATTATAGTTTCTCTCTCTTACCCATGGGCTTCACCAGGGGGAGGATATGTCGGTCGCAGAAAGATAAAGAGACGGAGAATGAGATTGGGGGGTTATTTCTAATTAGGCTAATGGGAATGATTTTCTGAAAATCCTATAAAGTCATGTCTGTAACACTTCAATTAGAGGTATGTGACTAATCAGGTTTGCTTGGGTCCCACATTACTTTACTAATTATAGTCTTTCTCTCTTACTTATGGGCTTCACGAGAGGGAGGCTATGTGAGCCACACAGAGAGGAGAGACGGAGAATGAGAGTAATTGGATATTCTTAGGAGGTTATTTCTAGTTGGGCTAATGGAAAGGATTTTCCGAAAACCCCTATAAAACCCTATCCGTAACACTTCAATTATAGGTGTGCGACTAATCAGATTTGCTTGGGTCCCACATTACTTTACTAATTATAGTCTCTCTTATCTCTGGGCTTCACTGTCAGTCGCAGAGAGAGGAGAGACGGAGAATGAGAGTAATTGGATTTTTCTTGGGGGTTAGTTGGGCTAATGGGAAGTATTTTCTGTAAACCCTATAATACCATGTCCGTAATTTATGTTCTTATCTAATATAAGTAACAATTTAGATTTCAAATAAATTTCAGGCATCCTTTAATTAACATTCTTTTGGATCGATTTTAACTTATATATTAAATTGGATTTCATTTAAAATATTAAAAATTAGATTGGGTTGGACTTAATCCCATGTTAACCAGTTGAGATACTAATCGTACCAGGATCCCCTCTTTCACCATAAATGAGTAAATGACCTTTCTATTCCTAAATAATTACATTTAGTAATACCCATGCTATTTGGGTTATATATATATATATATATATATATATATATATATATATATATATATATATATATATATGACATTTACTACAGTGGTATTTTAGTAATTTGGTGTCCTTAAGATGCTAGCTTGATGGATAACAGATTTACCGTTTACAGAGATTTGTAGTCGGTTTGAAAGCAAATTTGGTACCAGGGGATATATATTTGCCTCTATTTTGCCGTTTCTGCTCATGAGGTAATATGGTATTGAAGCGTTGATTAAGTGTCTTACCCACCAAGAAATTGGTTCTACTCATAACGGATGGTTGCTCTCGGAGAGAGAGTTGTGCTAGGCATGTTTGGGTCTTGGATCATTTTTGTATTCAATACGACATTAACAAAGACAACTTATAACACAAGGTTGGAAAGAATAGTTTGAGATGGTTGGATATTAATGTAGCCAAATTATAATACAAGGTCGGAAAGAACAGTTTGAGATGGTTGGATAACCACGATCGTAGTGTTGGAGAAGGGTCATAGAATGGGGGATGGTCGAATTTCGTGGGAGAAGACCAGATCCTTTCGAAGGTGAAACAACACAGTTGTTGCCCTAGTTTTGGTGAAAAAGACTAATGAGAATAGTACGAAAGAAACAGGAAGGATCGAGGCTTGTCGGGTTTTAAGTCCTCGATTTTTTACACTATTATCATAACTAACTTACAGTTTTTTGGCTTACATGCTACAAGCTAGGTTGTCAACTCGTGTATTGATTTGTTTGTGTATTGTATCATGTATCGTGTATTATATCGTGTATCGTATGATACAATACGCTTAGCTTATAGACTAAACTTCTAAATCCATATAGGAACATGATTTAATATAATTTTCTCATAAATTGTTTTGTTTCTTTCATCTTAACAAGTCTATCTAGTTTCACAACCTAGATTCTAAGTATACATAAAATGACTAAAGTAAAAAAAAAAATCGAATCAATCAGCCTATATGTATCATATGTGCAACCGGTTCGTAATAAAATGACAGTTTATCATCATCGTAAGAAGATCTAATGACGTAAGTTACAAGTTACAAAACTTATGCTGAGGGATGGAACCAGGGTCTTGTGATGAGGGGCCAAGAACTTAATTTCTGCAAGAGAGAGGTTAATGCTTTAGGTATGTCCCTGTATGCTACAACCTAAATAGCATAGGATCCTCATGGAGTGGTTCACAGGCCTATTATACAACCAATCTTGACCACCACTCTGAGAAACTTAGCGAAGCGGGCTTTGAAGCTTGTTATTTCAAACAATACGTACAATGTATAATTTCATATTTTCATAATCCTAACTTTTCTAAGATATGTTAATTATGTATGTTTATAATCATTATATTATTATCTTTCCTGTAGGGATTCAGGTTAAAATACTAATGATACCAAAATATGTGTTGTGTCCAATCTAAGATATTCCATTGTGTGATGTTCGTGTGTGCAACACAGTATACAATTTAATCACCAAAGAGAGCTGGGTCAGTGTCACAAGTTTTACAGAAGAAATAGCAACAAAAATTATTAGCTTGGTTAATGTTCATAATAGATATATCCTTGGACTTCTAATTATATAAGGCCTCATAGTGATCTGGGATAAACATTATCGTCATCACTTAACACACTCAAACAAGAACAACCCCTAACATATGTATTATGTAATACTATGCACATAAATTTTCGATTTCCGAAATTATTCAGCTATAGGCAGTAGCTTGTGAAATGAGATTACTAGTAGTAGCTTGATTACTGAGTTCTGGACGAGGGGCACTCGAAGAACCAAAAGTAGGATTATACATACACTGAAATTCTCTAAATTCATCAAGTACGGACAGCAGCTAATCAAATGAGATTATTAGTAATACTTAAGACTATGGTGTTCTGGCCGAGAGGTACCCCTAGAACCCAAATGTTAACATATAAGATAAAAAAAATTAAAGCCAAAATTTCCTAGTCGTTTACTGACTACTGCCCCTCCTCCTCCTCCTTGGCACCTCAGCCCAACAACTCCTTCCTTCTTCTTTTTTCTCTACAATGTATTAATATGTATTACCGAATCCTGGCGAGATCCTATTAAGTTTAGATGTAAAGCTCTTTATGTTTTCTGTTCATGCACCAGTCATATAAAGAGGAAATCGGGTGGGTAGACTCCAATGGAATTTTGTCCGTCATGTGGGATGTTGTTGCATCTTGAGGCTGCAAACAGTGGGCACAAAGCAAGGTTCTGTTGTCCGACTTGTCCATACGTCTGCACCATTGAGACCGAGGTAACCAACAACTTTCACCCTTCTCTCTCTTCATCTACTCTATATTCATTTATGTTATGTGTGGATTAAGATAACCAGAAAGCACGTGCTTAAGAAGAAGGAAGCGGACCGTGTCTTGACTTGGGAAGAGGAGATGAAAGGTGCCACTAAAGGCCAAGGTAACTATATCCTTTAAACATTCTCTATAAAATTGTTGCAATCTCCAACTTTCCAATCATATGTAGATCCCATACATTGGCCATGATATCATCCATATTTCTTCCAACTATTTTTTTTATGGAATCAATTATGCTTGTAATTCTTTCCACCTTTGAAGTAACTTTACATTTTAAGAACAATACTGTCATAGGTAGGGAGACGGTAACAAGAACTTATTAGTATAAAGCTTCATTCAAACCACCTTCGTCTTTATAAGAAGAGATTTGCTTGATTGATGGTATAAAAGTGGGTAAAGACGAGCGAAAAATCTCTTCATATATAATGTCTTGGAAGCTCTTCAGCCTTGCTCAAGGGTATTATGCAGTAGCAGAAAATGCATCCTTTCTTTTTCATTTTTTGGGAAAATTTTCAATTGTGGTTCTTTTAATTCCTGAGACATACTTCTTGGGCAATATTTATCCACAGGCCCAATTCGTGTTGACTTTACCATGCGACAATCTACAGTTCTGATGTCCAAGGCAATATTCCATGGCTCGTACTCCAGTTATTAAAAAATAGCTACCTTTTCTTTTTCATCACTACTTATATAACCAATTAGTTCTTGCTTAAGGAATGCTGCAACTATAGGAAAGCTAGCTACATTTCATACACAACCTGAAAAGGTTGTGGATGAAAATCCCTCTCACTTAAACTTTTACTCGTTGCAGTTTGCATGTCATGACCCGCACCCGGAAATTCGGGCACAAGTGCGTGGAAGCACGCCCAGCCTACGCCGCAGAGTCGACAGTAGTAAGCTGTCAAGTCCTCAAGTATATCCAATCCAATACGATATCCAGATTCTAACTCAATCACAAGTGCTAACAGATAGACATGAAATAGAAATGACAAGTTCACAGAATCCGGTACAAAAAATAAGATACAAGAATCCTCTAAACAGAGTACAACTCAGCAAGTGATCGGACAACAGAATCTAAACAGCAGAAAGTAAATGCTATCTAAACTAAACAACCTCCAGTAGTAAGCCTGCTACAACATCCTCTGCATCTCCAGATAACCATGATCAGGTGTGCCATCATAAGTGGGATACCAATCTTCTAAGTCATAGCCTAAAAACGTGGTTATCCACTATCCAGTCAGGATTGTAGCAAGTACATCATGTGAAACTACTACTCATAACATGATAACTATTATAAGACAGGAAATAGAAGAGATAATACTGGAGTGAAATAGTAACATGGTAAGAGTAGATAAAGTAAACAGAAAATCATGGTATGTGACATAGCAGTATGAAATGCATGAGTCATAGCTACACTACGTGAGGTTGAAGTACTGTGTTCTATATGTGATCGGCTTAGGGTTTTACTTGATACGGTTCAATCATTCGTGTCGTGTATGATTAGCTATTATTCAAGGAACAGGATAAACATGGTTTTGATCACATATATACTAAAGTATTTCGCGACTAACTAGCATGCATGGATTCTAATCATGGCAGGGAAAACATGAATAAAGTAGACAGGGAACAGGGTAAACAGGAATATAATAATCATGACAGGAATCCACAAGTACTAATCTGATAATCTCGTGTAAATATCGTGAAAGAAATCATGGCATGCATATCTAAATCGTGAAATACAATAACTATCAGGAAATTAGAGCATTCGCTGGAAGTACTTGCCTCGGGTATCTGACGGTGACGTGCGTGACACGAACGTGTCGACATGGAAATGATCACAGTCTAATCCAGAATAATATAATCCCAATAAGTCGTCGCAGATTATAATGTCCCATAATTGTCCAGATCATAACCGTCATCCAAATATCCAACAGATGTCCAATATCGTATCCAATGCCCAATAAAGTCCCAATAATTCCATGAAGCCGATAAGAGATTGAGCACAAAGTCACAACAAAGGAGGTACGATTAGAATGATTAACATGATAAGAGAAAAGAAAAATCACCACCTAATATCTATAGCCTATTTATAGAAAATATTTGTGGTACAGTCAGCAAATATTGCCAGCTCAGAGGAATAAGGCATAACTGAATAACTAACTGATACTCTCTGGTATCAGTCATTTGAATGTAGCAGTCCTGGGTATCAGCTATAAATACCCAGGCTGATAGAGTAAGGGGCACGAAATGGTATTTTGTAAACCTTAGCTACTTTTAATTCATAGTTACTTGTAGCTCTCTCTAGATCCCCAATTTTAATACAAACCCTAATCCAATTTCCTCTTCCAAATTGTCTTTTCCTTTCCAATTTCATACTTCTGCAGTGAATTCATGGCGTCTGGAGTGAGATCTCCCACACAACCAGGGTTCCTGGGAAGGAGCTCTAACAATACGAGTGGGCTTCGTTAACCATCCGATTAGTCCATTAAGCAAGTCTCATCCAAATCCTTTGAATTCCAAATCTTGAAACCCACACAAGCACAAAATCCGACTAAGCTATTCAAACCCACAATTTTCATTCTAATTTAACACAAAGGGACAATAGGCCACAATCTCTAACTTAATAGTTTTGACTTCACCGAGTCAAAGCTGAACCCTACTGTCGAGCCAAAAATAGATATAAATCGCAACACAGATCACAACAAGAACAGGATATTACCGTGTTCCTGCTGCATAATGTGAGATGAAAGATTGCAAGTTACTTGGATTATGGAGAAAAGGAACAAAATTAACATGTTTGTTTGTTGCTTCCAAGGGTGCAAAACCTTAGATCCAGGATCTGTTTATTCTTATGCAAATGAGCAGCTCATATACCCTCATGTGTGCAAGTGGCTGGGTGTTGAAGATTGAGTAAAACAACAATATTGTGTCTAAACCAAATGGTAGTCATGTTTGTAAATATAACATGTTATAAGTAGTGGGTCTCGAGTTCAATAGTTGCTAGCCACATTATGATTGGTTTGCTGGTCTCAAAATTTTGGGATGAAGGCTTTTCGTTGTTGGAGCATGACTAATTTATCTACCACCACGCTAGTAAAGAGCACCCTTTCAAATCCACATGCATCCGTACAACGAAAATGACTAGGTTTATGGCATCAAGATGCATAAAGTGGCAAGGATATTGACATCTTTGTTTTGTCAAAATTACAGAGCTTTATTTTGTGTCATACCATCTTTGTCATCGTATACTTTTGACATGTACTTTCTTTCTTCTGTCATTTAAGGTTTTGAATTAGCTTCAAACATAACTTGATCATACTTTGCCGCCTCCTGTCGTGCAGCAACGTGTCCACAATGTGGCCACAAGGAAGCATTCTTCTACCAGCTACAGATCCGATCAGCCGACGAGCCCCCGACATCATTTACACGTGCTGCGATGAACGGTGTAGATACAATTGGAGAGAAGACTAACTAAGGTTCACCTGGAGATGAGGATGCCGTTGTTTGTTCTTTAGCAATTAAACATGCAATTTTGATGAATGAATCCATTAATATCTGACTTCAAGTTCTATTAGTATCTTGGAATCGCCTTCTGTAATAACCTATTGAAGTTAGCAACTTGTTGAGCAAAAACCTTTTGGTAGTCTCCAGTTATTTATGCGTCTATTCTTGAAGAAGTAATGGCTTTTTAAGAGTTTTCTTCTTCTTCTTTAGTGTGCGCTGCGTAAGGGCTCTCCCCTGGCCCATGTGCCAGTGATGTGTGCCTGGATGATTGAGGAACAAAGGGGTTGGTGATTGAGAGAAACATTTGCCTACGTGAACAGTGATTTGGAGATCCAAATTCTAATGCCGGTCATTTTTGAGATCCAAACTCTAATATCTATTATTATATGAGACAATAGAAACATTTGTACACAGTGTTCATTAAGAACTTACAATGAGAACTATTGTACAATAGGGTTATGGTACGTGTACAAATGTTTCTATTTAGGTACTTACTTTTTCTATTTAAGCTCTTAAAAAATTAAGAGATGAGATACATGTAATTCAATGGTTTGTCATTGATGAGTTTTAAAACTTGGAACTCATTAGTTCTTCTACGATATTTGGTGGTGGTCCCATCCGTGAACTCTATGAATGGTTTTATCACCATCTGGTCTAGACTTAAATAAGAAAGAATATTTCTTTAAGCCACATGTTGAAGTTTAAATATTCTCACGATCAACTTTGTAGTTTTTTTCTTTTTTAGGAGCCCGACGATACGCACAGGACTTTATGCACGCTGCATTGTATGTATGTCGGACTCATTGTTCCCAACTTTCACCAAATAAATAGAATAAATAATACGTCCGTGGCTCAACTTTACAGTTGAGCCACAGGTCAGGAAATTACATATAGGGGGGTAAAATTTGACAAAATTATAGAAAAAATGGTAAGTTTTGAAAAATTACATGCCAAGGGATGGGACGACACTAAAGATGGCGCCATACTATGGGCACCTATCTGGCGCCATTAGTGATGGCGCCAAGGGGCCGCCCCCCCCCCCCCCCCCCCCCCTCCCCTCCCCCCTTGGCGCCATCAGTGATGGCACCGGACAAGTGGGATAAAGTTTTTTCCCTCCCCTACTTCACTTCCTCTCCCCCCCCCCCCCCCCCCACCCCCCCCCCCCCCCCCCCCCCCTCCCCCCTTGACGCCATCAGTGATGGCACCGGACAAGTGGGATAAAGTTTTTTCCCTCCCCTACTTCATTTCCCCCCCCCCCCCCACCACTCTCATGTCAATTTTGTCACTCCCATGTCAATTTAGGTTGTCAATTTATGTCACTTTATGTCATCCAAATCAATTTGTCCCCCCTCCATGTCACTTTCCCCCCATTCCGGTTCTTCAAATCTATATAAGGAGAGGAGAGGGAAGAAAGATGTATAAATTCACATTGTTCTTTGCAGGAGCTTCTCTTGGACGACGATTGAAGAGGATGGCTGCAGTAAACGATGGTCGCATTCCCGGTGGGCCGACGACTGAAAGAGAGGAGCAAGAACGGAAGAGCCACATATCTCGATTGGTATTTACAGGAGATGTAATTCTTCTTCATGAGTTGGCAGTGGTCGAGAAGAACTAGCACCCATTTGATAATTAGAAGAATGTGGACGTGAAAACATTTCAAGCGGTGGAGAAACTTGAGTAACAAAAATACTAATAAAAGGCGATTGCAAATTAACTTCAAGAACAAAATTTCATGCTTGATCAGAATCTATTAACAAACAATGAGAAACAAAAATATGTCTTAAAATAAATTCATATCGAATAGAAAAAGAGTTACTAATCAGAGTTCTTAGACTATCAAATGTAGTACTACGATCGATTAAAAGAAGTTGCGTAAAACCCCCTTCGTATGATAACCCATTTACTGAACCTCCATGTGAGCACAATATTCTTAGACTCTGATCCATATAGAAAAAATGGACTTCTAATATGTACAAAATATTGGAGAAGATGGAGGCCAGGAATAATAGAATGTGTGAGAAAGATTAGAAAGAGTGAAGTGGGGATGAACCTCTCTCACATCCACCATTTATATACATCCAATCTCCAACGGATAGATATATGACCGTTATACAGAAAATTGGAACGTTGGATGGAGAAGAGAGAAAAGAGAGTGAGAAAAGTCAAAAAACACCAACACCCACTTGTCCGGTGCCATCACTGATGGCGCCAAGGGGGGGCGCCCCTTGGCGCCATCACTAATGGCGCCAGATAGGTGCCCATAGTATGACGCCATCTTTAGTGTCGTCCCATCCCTTGGCATGTAATTTTTCAAAACTTACCATTTTTTCTATAATTTTGTCAAACTTTACCCCCCTATATGTAATTTCCTGGCCACAGGTTGAAGTTTAAATATTCTCTCTCACGATCAACTTTGTAGTTTTTTTTAGGAGCATGACGATACGCATGAGACTTTATTCACGCTGCATTGCATGTCTGTTGGGCCCACTGTTCCTAACTTCACCAAATAAATGAAAGAAATAATACGTCCCCGTGGCTCGATCCACTGATCTTCAGCCATCCAATTAGGGTCTTAACTCTCTTCGAAAACCACAAGAGCCACTCAATTTCGGTAAAATATTCAACAGTTGACGGTATTAAGTTTGCTATTTTGAAAGTTTAGAGTATCAAGTTGCCAAATATGGATATTTAAGGGTATTAAGTTGAAATTTAGCCTTAAGAAATGAAGAAGAAAAAGAGAATTTGTCTTGTTAAAAAAAAAGTAAGCATCTCAATACTTTGTTTTGGAAGTTGAAAAAAAATATAACATCACAATACTTTTGCATTGGAGAAGATTTTCCTACTTCATTACCTGTTGTGAATATAATCTTGCCACCTAGAAAATATATTGCCTTGTGCCTAATGTCACGCAGAAATGACTTAACACATTAAGGGTTGGAGATGCTCTAATACAATGTGATGGGAGAAACAAACCTTCAGGCCTGGTTTGGTTCGCTGAATCATGGGGTTAAAAAAAGAAAGCGATTACTTTCCTATGTTTGAGTGCCCAAAAAATTGAAGAGAAAAGAAAAGTGATTCTCAGTGAAAGAAAAAGTAGTAGAAAAAAATGGTTCCATCCATCCAACCAAGGAATCACTTTCCACCTTAAAGTATTCACTTTCTTTTCCAAACTTCTTGACATTTTCAAACATCGGAAAAAAAAATTCATTAAAAATTGTAATATCCCAAAGAAGAAAAAAAGTCAAAAAATTGATTTCCTTTCCAATCCTTTATGCGAACCAAACTAGGGCTCAAGCGATCACACGGAAATGCCTCCCCAGAAAATAATTAAGGAGAAGATATTGTTAAAAGACCCAAATAATTTCTCACATCAAGAAGGGGACGGGTGACATCAGCGGATCTTTAGGGATAGAGGTTGGCCACCACCACCCACCTGCAACCTGAACTTTGTCAAAATCTCTATTCCATTAGCATTTAGAGCATCTAACCCAATTATGAGTTTGAAAAAAATGGTTGCCACATCAGAATGATAAGCTTTCTTTTCAAAAACCAAAACAAATGTGAAATAAAGAGTAGAGTTGACATGACAAGAACAATGTGAAGTTGGTTGTCTACACAATGCACTTCACAATTGATTGTATGTCCACATAATCAATTATGAATAAACATATTTATAAAAAAATAGTAGTAGAAGTTAGTCTTGGAAATTGTAAAAAAAAAAAAAAAACCTTTGTATTATTTTTAGTACTTTTGTATTGGAGAAGGCTTTTCAAACTCATTGTGTTTTGTGAATATAATTTTGCCAGCTATAGAATACACTGTCTTGTGTCTCATGTCACCTAAGAATCACAACACAAAACAAAACAATAGGGTTGGAGATGCTTTTACAATCAACTTATTCAGCAGCAAATGGACATCTCTTCCATAATTACTGTTACTAAATTAGCATTTCATATCCCAATAGCAACACAACTAAAGTTCACAAAACGCTCACTAAATATCTAGCAGTACTAATTTCTGCACCATTTTGTAAATGATCCATTATCATGGGCATTAACAGTAATTAAGGAAAAAGATGCCCACCAACTTTTGTAAAATATAGTACAAAGAAAATTGCAAAACTGCTTGACAGTCCATACTGCCGAACCGGGTTATAAATAATGGGGCCAGGTAAAGCTCAATGGAACTGTGGTCGTCCTCGTATCATCTTCATTTGTACCAACCAGCAAGGATGTACCTCAACCCAAAACATAGAAGACAACACAGAGCCTGTAACAAAAATATCAAGCAATTGTATTATTTTGATGCAGCTAAATAGAGATAAATTGCGATTATAGCTGAAAACCTTAATGTTGTGGCTGGTCCTAAGGATTAGAAAGGTTGTTAACAATAGTTTCTTAATCAGATATAGTAAAGAAGAAAAAGACGAAGGTTCAAGGTATATGCGTAACATGTCACTAAAAGTACAAGTGTAAAATGTCACTAAAAGTTTCCCCGATGAAGACGGACTATAGAAAATAATATCATTTATTTCACTCTCCATGTTTTTCTTTCATAACTGTGCAATAATAAAACACGCACCCGACTCTATGCCTTTCCAGAGTTTCACACATAATACTTGACATATAAAACAAATGATATATATATATATATATATATATATATATATATATATATTTTTATATATATATATATATATATATATATATATATATACATAAAAAAAAAAAAAAAAAAAAAAATATATATATATATATATATATATATATATATATATATATATATATATATATATATGCAGTAATCTGGAAAGTGGCACCACCAAGTAACAGCAGACTCTACACCAAGTAGTCAAGAGGAGAATACCTGAAAAATGAGGAGTCTAACGCAAAGAGCTTTCTCTGAACATCGTCCAAACAATCTAAGGAATAGGTTGACGAGTGTCCCATCTTTTGTCCCTGTTAGCAGCCCTGTCTGAGGATCGAATCTGCAGCAGAAACCAAACATTTAAACTTGTAACCAACAGCACTTCATATGGAAATACCGTTAAACATTGAAATGGGGTATTTAAAACCTTTGTGACAATACCTTGGCAGACGATGCCTGGGGCAGGGGATGATCTTGAAAAGCTATTAAGTAGGAAAGAGAAAGTAGAATGAGATGTCTGATGATGAACAGTCAGAAAAATGTAAAGACTAAGGACAATTAAACCTGTGAATACCTGAGGACAAGAATACAGGAAATTAAGAACCTGAGGTAAGAAGAAGAGCAGGAGGGTCTCACTGCGAATAAAACTTGAACACAGTTAGTACAAGGAATAAAACTTGAACACATAATGTAAAGACTACAGCCATAGCCAAGTATTATGCTCTACCTGAAGTGGACTACATACAAATAGTGGACGGGTTATGCTCTACCTGAAGTGGCCAAGTATTCCAACTACAGCCATAGCCATTCCAGCAAAATATGTATAGGTGTCACCGACAAACACTGATGAAGGATACCTGCCATTGGCAATGAACAGTAAGACATTCAGATCTTTTCGAGAAAATTTAATAAAGCAACTGAAATGTATGTCTGAAAACTAATTAAATTACCAGTTATATGATAATAAAGCCAAAGATGTGGTCAGTAGGGGCATGACAAGGTAAATAGAGAATGCATGAGCCTGTGTATATTCAGGGTCTGAAGATCCACCAATTTGCATTACATTATGTATAAGAATCTGCAATCAGAACAATAGGTCAATATCTAAGCATTCAGTAAATGTCAATATTTTAAATCTAAAAGAAAATCGAGCAATCAGTAAGGCAATGTCCTTACAGCAGCTGAAATAATAACTGTTTGCCCAACTTCAAGACCATTGAGGCCAGCATGTATATTTATAGAGTTCGTGCAAAAGACAGCCAACATGCCCATGTAGAGCTTGTAAATCCAACCTGTTGTTCCAGAATTTTAAAACAACAACAACAAGAGAAGGGTGTAAGCAGTGACATCTTGTGCTTGCATCAGATATTACATTTGTGAAATATCCAATAACATTTGAATCAGACTACAGTCCTGTAATTTATGTCTTATACTCAAACCACCACATCTTTCATTGTTCACAATTTTGAAGTCATACGTAAGGCATTTACATTTCTCCAGAACCAAATCACTATCAACAAAAAATCATTTAATGAAGCCAACAGAGACACTTGAAGTATAGCAACTAGCAAGATATTTTTGTAGCTCCCATCAACCTAAGTAAGACACCATCCCAGATCTTAATAACTGAATGCACTAAGAAAGGTCTATGAATGACACAAAAAATCAAAGGAATCTTCTAAAAGAGAATAAAAGAAAACAAGATATTTTCTTCATCTAAAGTGTATATTAACAAAAGGGTGATTATCTGGAACACCCCCCCCCCCCCCCCAATGGTTGCCCACTTATCTCAAACCCCCGTTACGTTTTTTTCTCTTCATCTTGGATCCCCCTTGTTAGAACTCCCCAAGTCCTCTTAACTCATGTACTTGTTGAGTAAATCTATACAAGATGGACGAAATTGCCCTTCTAATCCGAATTTGTTTCAATAAAACCCATAAGCCTTATTTTTCTTGTCATTCGCCAAATTTAAACTTGTTCTTCCCCAAAGGTTCTCTTTTTCTTCCCAAAATTTAAAGTTATTCACTAATTTGTTCTATATATTAGCAAACTCGATTATCAAAAATGATGACGGAATTGCTCATATTTCATTTGTCTATGTTGTTTCTATGTAGATTTACTTCAATGTAATGGAATCTCACTCGCTTTGTAATCCTCATTACAAGGTATAACTATGTTATTGTCAATAGATAGTTTTATACAAAGGGATATCAATTTCTCTACAAACTTGAGCTTTGAATCTTGTATTCTTCCATCCTCATCAATAAATATGTGTTGTGTGTTTTAATAGAGATATATTAGTCCGAATTGAGCTTTGAATCTTGTAATTCTCATCTTCTTCAAACTTGAGCTTTGAATATCCGAATTTGAAATTTGAATATTGTATTCTCCATCTTCTTCTTCAAACTTGAGCTTTGAGTATCCAACACGAGGTTTGAATCTTCCAAACTCAAAATACATTGTTGTTCTACAACAGAGAAATCTAGTTCAATTGCATAAATTTTGGGGGTGGGGGGGGGGGGGGGGGGGGGGGAGCACAACACAACTTTTTCAAATGTCAAAGTTTGGATGATAATTTATGATTTAGAGTTAATAATATTGTGACTCTTCAGGTACACAATACAACAATCATATGACGAAATAACGAAAATAAATATATTCGGAGATTTGGTAGAAAGGAGTTTTTTTTTGTAGGGATTTAGGGTTTGAATGAAATTTAGGGTTTAGTAAATTGAATGAGTTCATGGAAAAAGAAAGTCTTTGATGCTCACATGGTTAAGAGGAGGACAATATTTTCCACAAGCATAAAAGTACTTCGTGTTGGCATAACTTAACATGATTCTTGGATCCCTGACGGCAAAAGGGGGCACCATGATGAAAAAAATACATTATTGGCGTTTGATGATAAGCGAGCAAACGTTAGAGGAATTTCCAGATAATCCTTAACAAAATAATTCTTGATGGTTATACTCGAAAAATAGGTAAGCTGTATATATTTTCAACACCTCAGCGAGCTCTTTCTGATTAGTACCTAAGCCCAACAACGCTGGTGTAATTAAAAAATACAAGAGGATACAGAAGATGTTTAATTATACCAAGTACACCCTTTTATCAATAGAAATTGAAATGCATAACAATTTTGAAGTGGGGGTAGCAAACTTGAAAAATATTTAGTGGAAACTACCAAGAAAGTGCAACACTTTAGCAATAAATAAGGTAAAATGTCCTCAATAGCCAACAACAACAAAGCTTTCATCTTAAAAAAATTGGGTAGGTGAAAACTATATGGCGAGTTAATATATTAGATAGATCACGCAAAGAAAAAGGATGTCACTACAATCATAGTTTATAGTATCAGTCGATACTGGTAATTACCATTCTTATAGAATCGGTTTTGGCCCAAGGTTACCTGGATCGTGGCACGTTCCAGTACGCGGAACAAAAACAGATATGGTACGCTGGGTCCCGTACGTGGTACATTGGAGGTAGGCTGATTCAGAACGTCATCCAAAATGCGGTATGCTGAACCGGAATGTTCTAGTGATGCATATGCAATATAATATATTATAAATTAAGATAAAATAAAATAAGTTCATTACTTACAAACTTCTTAGCTATAATGTTAGAAAAGAAGTACAAAGTCATTGTCTCTTAAATTTTTGTTGAAAATTAACTTAAAGAACTACCTCTTCTTTTTCCCTTTTATCATATTGTTAAATTGCACTTTTCATTCAGGTACAGGGTGAAACGTTGAGATTGTTGCGATCTTATGCGAGATAGTGAACCTTCT